>JANHZU010003765.1:0-20851 GCA_032468055.1 Acrochordus granulatus
AGTGAGAACTCTGGGTTGATTTGTTCAATGATCCATTTGTTTGTTTTCGAAGATATCCATGTATTCACAGGAGTTTTCTCCAACACAAAATTTAAAAAGTGCCAAGACTCTGTATCCTGGTTCTTCACAATCCAACTATCAGTTCCACTATCACATATTGGCTTGGGGGAATTCCATGAGATCTCAAATAGTAGGCGTTTCCTGAGTTAGTGCCATTTACTCATTCTTCAGTTGGCAGAAAATTAAACTGCTATGAAATTGTTTGTACTCATTGCTAGTCCCCAGCAATTCCTATATTCTACATTCAGTATATCTCATCCAGAATTCCATGCAGTGTTACTTTTGTGGGGTCATATCATACCATACTATGATGTGGAAGCAATTTTAAATTTTCTCAGAAATTTGCAGGCACTCCAAGTTCCTTCCTATGGATCACATTTTCTTAATTTCTTAATAATGTGAAAGTATTTTAAATAACCATCAAAATAGCTTGTCCTTTGTACAGGCAGGTGACTAGGTTAACAGTGCAAACAAGTCTGGGCTAAGTAAGAGTACATGATTCATCCAGTGTCATCTTCTCCCTGGGTGAACAAACGCTTCTTATGGAGGTTCACCTACACAAGACAGGACATGTTCATTGTAAACAAAAGTGATAACACAAGGAGTGGTTCAGTTGACCTTAGTTGTAAGATTCTCTCAACATACTCAACCCATTGGAGAAAGAGCCTGGTAGTCAAGTTCTGCCTCTCATTATTTTGGTTAACACATTTGCCAGTGCTACTTGGCATGGCTTTCAACAGCATGAGCTGGATTTATGAAGAAATCAGAGAAGAACATCACAAGGCAACAAACCATTTTTTACATGGCTAATGATCTTCAAATTAGGCCTAGGCTGAGGAATTTTCCCTCGATCAAGCCCAAAATAGATACTTGAGTAACAGGAAAGAAAGAGACAGTAAATGATCACTAATGAAAGAGAGGATAAGCAAGCACTGATAAGTAAGAGCAATGAGCCCAGCTAACTTAATGTTCTCATTAATAGAACTCAGCATTTTCTTACAGATCTATAATTAGTTTTATACAGCCATCTTACTCAGCACATGACTCAGGGTGATATACACCATCAATAACAGAATGATCAATAACAAGCACATAATAAAGCACAATGTTAAAAACACAACCCAAAGAAGCAATGCAAATGTTGGGAAATTATTAATCAGCATATCATACCACCCCCAGATCTAATGGCTGAGGAAGTGGGGGAAATGGATTTTTAATGTCTTTCAAAAGGAGACAGGGTTGGGAGTAGCCCAGCCTCAGTGAGGATGCAGTTCCAAATGGCAGGAAAAACACAGAAAAAAACATTTTTCCTGGACCCTACTAGATGACATTGCCTGAGTGATAGAACTGGAAGCATCCTGACCCTATTAGATGTTATTGGATAGGCAGATGTAACTGGAGATCAACAATTCCACAAGTAACTTAGCTTTGGCCAGTGAAGGAATAATAGGTAAGCATTTTGAATCACACTCAGAAGTGTACTAGAATCAGTGCAGCTTGTAGAGTAGGGGTATTATATATAGGCATACCAAGATGTATCCATAACTACTCATGATGCTGTATTCTGGACTATTTGTAACTTCCAAGTAGTCACCAAGGGCAGCCTTATGTAGATCACATTGCAGTATTTCAAACAGGAGATGATTAAGTCATAAGTGACTGTGAGTAAGGCCTCACAATGCAGGAGCAGGCATGACTGACACACGAGGTGGAGCTGTGTTAACACTCTTAATGCTACCACTGCTATCTGCTCTTTCAGCAGGAGATGTATGAGCAGGAAGACCACTAAACTGAAAATTCATGACTGTTTCGGGCAGTACAACTGTATCCAGAATTAAAATCCCTGGACCCAGCGTGTATCACAACTCCATAGTCTCAACCCTATGAAGGTTGCGTCTAAACACCCTTCAGGCAGTTACTTCCCAATTAAGTTCAGATTTCAAGATTCTCTTGAGTTTAAACAAAATATGCCCTCTTCTATGGGGGAATTTGTACCTCAATATTTTTAGAGGTATTTAGTTGGCTATTATTAAGGACCAAATACAGGACTAAATATACATTTGATTAGATTCAGCAGAGGTTTTATTCAGCAGAGGTTTTATTATCCTTATGTGATGAAAAGTTCTCATTTCCTAAATATGCCACCTAGCTGAAGGAGGCACTGGCAACATCAAGAAGGCAGTTTATGTTAATTAATTTAAAAACTAAATAATTATGGAGCCCAGAGATAGGTGAGTTCATTGTGGCTTTGACTTGGATTAGATTAAACTGCTTTGCACTTCTCAGCATCATGATGTGGACTGAAATGCCTTCTGCTCCATCACTACCATCTCACTGGAGCAAGAAGAGCTTTTCCATTTATGACTAAAGAGCAGTGATGCCTCCTTGGCCCACCTTCTGGACTTCAGGATTCAGAACTCCATTCAAAGCTATTTAAAAGACAAATCCTGAATCCCTTTCCAGAGAAACCATTAATCATGAATATAAGCCATACAGGAGGTCTGTCACTAAGCTGTTGATGAATGATTGTTTCCTCCTGTCCCTCATTCCAACTTATTGTAGAATGGAAAGCTTAGGCTTCTCCATAGACAGTCTGTGTTTATAGATTCCAGCTAAATGATGTTACTCCAGTACACACCCATCCTCCACCAAAATTTTAATAAGAATGGCCAGAGGATGTTTACTTAAGACTTGTGCTCATCAGGAAAAAATGAAGACTTCTTTCTAGTGAGGAAGGTGGAGGAAGCTTGGATGAACTTTCCCAGAATAATGCAGCATGTTAGGTTTCTTTGGATGCAGCAGAGGCATCTGATCCTCTTCTTTTATTCCCTTCTCGGAATTGTTTCCTTCAACATTTTTTTCACCAATTCAAAAAAAAAAATCCCAACCAGCTCTGGTCCTCAATGTGGAAAAATGCCTTTCCCAGACTAACAGATTGGGCACAGGAATCTTAAAGGATTTTAAAGACACATAAAATTTTGAACAACTGAAAGACCATTACAAGGCAGCTAAATGGAAATGAACATGAAGAATATACAGGCACATACTTGGGGGATTAATTCAAATGAAGATATGAAATATCATATTATTCCTATTTTTCCTAACTAAAGACAGCAGGACTCCCAAGGAAACTGAGAACATGTGCTTTATGCTTCCCCATAAAGACTGCAAACTCATGTGCTGCCATGACAATGAAGTAACACGGACCAGAATTTTCCATTCTGGGCTACAGTGGGAAGGGCCAAAAAAAGTCAAGATGGCATCCATGACCATGCATTCCAAGTTCTGCCCTTTTTGATACAAGTCACACAAGCAGCATACATAAAAAGGGGTGAGGCTTCAGTCACACAATGTGGGCGCTATCTTGACTTTTCTTTTACCTTATCCTGCCATTCTAAAATGACTAACCAAGCTCTAGAGCAGGTGTGTCCAACCTTGACAACTTTAAGATGTGTGGACTTCAACGCCCAGAATTCTATGCTGGCTGAGGAATTTTGGGCGTTGAAGTCCATATGTCTTAAAGTTGCCAAGGGTGGACACCCAAGGTCTAAAGGCAAATCTAGTACCTTTTTTAATTAAACAGTATGACTATTTACTACATGACTTTAGGTTTTCTTCCCTCAGCAGTGTTTCTAAATGTGTATGTCTGCTGAGTCCTCTATCTCTACCCTGCTAGATTCTTAGGTTCTGGTTGTACAGAGTATCTTTTTTCAAACTTAGCCTTCTCCCAGTATCTCCTTCCTTAGGATTTGCATGAAGTTTCAGTCTCAGCAAGATAATAACCTTTTAGAAAATCAAGATGCTGAACCTTTGCTGCTGTCATCACCTTTATTACCTGAGATATTTGGATGTTTTGGAACACACTTAACTGATAGATATTAGAGTTTCTTTGACCACAAATACAATATAAATTGGATTGCTGTCAGCTCCTGAGGCCACAGCAAAGTATGCATAGCAGCTGTGCAGTTTAGACATCTAAGCTGAGAGGAAATGCTCTGTCCACTTATTTCTGATAAGGAAGCAGATACTTCCGGGGTCTGTGTCCTCAGCAACATAGGGATTCTTTCTCCTTGAATATCTCACCCATCTTAACATATCTGATTTCCTTTCTGAGGTCAAACCATCAAGGCTTCCCTGTTATCACCAAGAGTGTGATTCAAAACAAAGATTCTAAAATGTAATTCACACAATCAAGTTGTCATGTTTGAATTTTGCAGCAATTATATATGAATGTCATCTGTATACAAAACACCCCTTGGCTTTCCCTTTACCTAAGAAGACAAAGGTTATTGGGAGATCACATCCTTTGTCTCAAAAGTAATGCTGGTCAAAAAACAAAAACAGAAACTCTTGCCTTTTTTCAATCAGTTCTCCTTCTATGTGAAGAAAGAGTGTTTGATCTTCAAACACAGGAGGAATTTCTCAAAACTTTTCTTCCCTGTGAAAAATGTTTCTGACTTCCCATTTTATTGCAGGAAGCTTGAGAAGCTCTTTAAAATTTCTCTTGCTACAGTTTTGAGTTACTTAATGGTGACAGTGGTAGTTGCTGTTTTTAGTCACACATCTTTCCATTACACCAGTGTTTTTCAAACTGGCAAACCTTAAGATATATGGATTTCAACTCCCAGAATTCTGAGAGTTGAAGTTCACACCTGTTAAAATTGCCCAGTTTGAAAAACACTGCATTATATTGCGGTATCCCTGGCTGTTCACATCTTGCAATCTTGAGAAGCAAAAAAAGATCAGGTCATACATAATCTGCCATTTTTCCTTGAAATAAACTCAATTCTGGGGAATCCATGGAGTTGATGGTTGTTTGAGAGATTATTAAAAAAAACTAAGGTATTCCCATTCATCGATTCTCTTTCCCCCCCTCCCCCACCCAGTTAGTCTATAGATAAACACATGAACACCCCATTCTTTGTGTGAAATCCACCCAAATTATTTTTGCTTTCCAAGTAGTGTCAAAAGAAAATTATCCTTCATCAAACTGAATATGAACTACAGTGAACGTTTGTCCTGACATTAGCTGAAGTCATATGGGAGGGATTACAGGAGTTATAGCATAACAGCTCTGGAAAATACATAAAGAGCTCATCCATATTGGGTAAATTAAGATTCATTTTATTCTTAAGGACAAGTGGAAAAAGCATCTTGAGAAATGCCATGATAAAGCCAATGTTCAGGGCTCAGAGCAACACCTGGAAGCTGATTGGCAGAAGGCTGCTCTTCTCCTGCAGATGTTACATCTTTGAACATTATTGCCTTTATTTCTATCCTCCTGGGAAGAACCCAATTTTACAGCTGCTTTAACGATGAGAAGGACTGTTATGGCAAATCAGAACCTATCTAGAGATCTCTTTTCATAGAGTCAATAACAAACAGGAATCTTCATCCTTTTCAGATCAGGTATCAACACAGTATTGGTGGGGAGGGTATGCATTTAGGCCAAGCTGGAATTTACAAAGGAGGTGAATCTGTGAATTATCTGTCATTATCTGAAAAGCAGCCAAAAGAGATTGTTAATTTTAAACAGAAGTATTGTAGGAAAAAAACTGCTTAATCCTTGTCCTTTTTCTCAGCTCAGTACTGCCAGTTCTACTGTTTCATCAACTTTCAAGTGCCATCCCCTATCTTTTTCCCTTCCAGAAAAAAAGCAATTTAGGGGAGAAATATTGAGCTGAAAATTACAGAAAGTGATCAAGTAGCTGATCCATATTGAATTGATCCCAATTTCTATGAATTCCAATATGAATTTGTCATCACTTGCCTCCATCTTTCTTTCACAAATGAAACATAAACATGTAGTTTACACTCATTTGACTTTAGTCATAAATTGTAACAAGGTTCACAAGGAGCCATTGGGAAAAATGTTGCTTTACACACTAGTCTGTGCTTTAACTGGGATAATGTCATGTTAAGTTTTTCTTGACAATTTATCTATTGGTTCCCTCCCAGGTCAAGGTAATATACCTCCAGCTGAATTGTTTCTAGGAGACAAGGATTATGTTCACCATCCAAGTGGCCATGGTAAGAAGAGGGATGCATCAGAGGAAGTCTCAGTGGATCTTTTGGGTTTCATCAACAGAGTTTTAGATCCTTGAGTTGATGGCTTTGGGAAAAAGAAGGATAAAAATGGTGAGGTTGGAGAGGAAAGAGTAAAATGCACCTGTCTGGTGTGGTGGGGATAATCTGTAGCCCTTGTATTACTTTCAAAAACCATTTTGCAAGCAACCTTCAAGTCTTTGGCAGGAGCAATAAGGTCCATCCATCAACCTACTGAAGATAGAGAGAAAAAGAGGGATGAAAAATAAGTGTCCTCTTGATGTACATCTAGCTCTGATTCTATTTAACTCTGGCTTTGGCTCCACCTTCATCAAGTCCCCTCGATAGAAACTTTCCTCCATCTCTATCCAGAAAGTTTCCTCCAAAATTTTCTAGGTACTTATTGAGCAGGTGTAAATTACCCCCTGGGCCATGCCATGCTTTTTTCCCAGACCCTGAAATCCTACAGTAAACGGCCAATATTTTTCTGTTTTTGCCTTTGAAGATCTGGTACATTTGAAAGAGGGAATAAGGGGAAAAAGGTTCTTTAACCCAAGAGGGGGAGATTAGGAATAGGATACTCTGAGACAGAAGAGAAGAGAAAGGGAAACAAAGCTGAATAGACAGGAAATAAGGAGAAGGGAGTTGAAAAGGAAAAGGAAAAGGAAGCTTTTGCCTTACCTGTGAAAATGCATACAGAATCTTTTAATGGAGAAACTCTCCATCCATTTTTCTAGAACCTTCATTCCCAGTGAGGCAAAAGCAACTTCTCTTTTTCAATATGTCTGCCTCTATTCTGACAACACACAATAAATCTACAGTTTCAAAAATAATTGGGAAGAGTACCATCTTTTTTTATATAAATGTTGATTGCAAATGTGGGTGGGGGAATTACAAATATTGTCTGTTTTCTGTTCTTGAGTTTCAACTGTACACTACCTACTGTAATATAAAAAGTATGGATTTTAATTTTAATAAATAAATGGTGTGAATTTTTCCAGGAGAATCATCAGTGTGCTTAGAGAGGTTTTTTGATTCTTTAGAGAAAACCAGTCTACCTATAGGAAACTTGTTCCTGTTGACTGCCTTGTTTTAGTATTTTAAATTTATGGAACTTGGGTACTATCTGTATTATTCAGGATGCTATTTTGTGGTTTTGTAAACCAACCAGGAAAAATCTGGTTTTGAAACTGGCACCATAACTTTCAAAAAAAATGGGATGAAAAAAGAGAAAAATAGGGAGCTGCATTTTTTAAATAAGAGAAAAAGCATTTACTTTGAAATGAGATGCTTAAAACCCCAACTCCATCAGATACAATTATGTCCCACATCATCTGATGACTAAATTGCATCATGAAATTGTCTATATAGCAGTAAAGATGTTTTTGTTTTTCTTCATGACACAGCACGTCCTTGTTCAAGTCTCTCAATAGAAACAAGACGGGAGATTTCACAGAAAAGGAAAGCGGCTTTTAATGTTCTTATGCAAGGAAGAAAGTTTATGAGCAGAAAAAAAAAGAACTGCACTGAAAGAAACTTTTCTCTTGGGGATTTCTGTTCCTTCACAAGAACTGCACAACATGTGCAAGCTTCTTATCAACACTGAAGGTTTAAATATTAATAGAGGCCAATTTGCTGGGCAAAACAGTTCCCCAACAGTTTGAATATTCCCCGAATGTCATTGGTCTAGTTGGCAGGGCATTTAGTTATTGTTTCCTTTTTAAAGTCAAATGTCCAAACCATCCAGTAAAGGGGCATTCCGTTAGAACTGAGTAGTATATCCCAGGATTTTTTACAAATAGCTTTCTTCTGAAAATATCACCATATTCTAATATTTCTTTTCCTAGAAATGTTGAAACTGTTTTGCCAAAAAGATGTTGTGGGCAAAGCATGTTTTCAGTCTGAAGTCAATATAGAACAATAACTTTGACTGGGTAATTGCTAATTCAATGAGTTGGAAGAAAATCCAACTAGAAAATCTAAGAAAATCCTTGTGTCTTACAAATGTACCTTATTGAAAGAAGCAAAGCTGCAGCTGGTGGTGGTCTTGGAATTCAGTTGAATGACTGAATTTTAACACCAAAGTGGCAGATAGATGCATGAATTGTGACCTGGTCTAAAAAGTCACAGGTAATTCCTTTGTCTCAAGTAAAAAGGACATTTCAGAATAGCTGATGCAGGACCATCTAGTCCAGATGCTTAAGTGGTCTAATCCAGCCACTTAATGCTTTCTATTAACAGAGAAAAAAGCATCCAAATAATATGGAAATTTCCACCCCAACACTTTTTCCAAATAACGTACATGGCAGAGCTTCACTTCAGACCTTGACTGTCCCAAGCAATCAAGCAAATCATCCTACGCATTCCAGCAGTTTCTGTGGGATTGTGTACGCATTGTTGTTATTATTTATTTTAATTCTATTTTTCCTCCAAGAGCTCCCACCTTCCTCCAGGGTTTTCCTACAACAACCATTGTATGAGATAGGTGGAGCTGAAAATGGGTGACTGGTTCAAAGTCACCAGACTTGAGTCTATTCTCTCCAAGCACCAGGACCTGGATAATTCCTAAAGTTAATGTACTGTGGTCATCTAGAGTGCAAAGGTATTTAAGTTTAATTCCCAATAGAGGGCTTGAATCCCATAGAATAATATTTAGTTACCCATGTCTAAAAAGTCCTCCCAAAAGGATGAAACTGGTCACAAGATGCCTCCTGATGGTCAATGTTACTCAGGTTTGTGGTGAAAGGTACAGTTGCAATTGGATCTCCTTGATCTCAGTCCAACACAGTGCAGGTAGTCTTTGAATGGCAACCACAGTTGGGACTGATAACTCAGTCTTTAAGTGAAGTGGTGACTGAAACTGAAATTCACTTTACAGACCTGCAAAAGTCATTAATGCAACAACTAATTGTAAAGTTAATTTTCATCACCATTGTAATTGTGAACAGTTGCTAAATGAGGCAGTTGCTAACGAGGACTACCTGTAGCCCATGTTGGTTCTCTGAGCAAAGAATTGAATGTCACTGCATGAAATCCTAATATCCAATCATGCACCTTTGGAAATGGGCCTGTCTGATTCTTTATATTTGTGCCTGATATAAAAGGCTGAGGAGTTGGGTTGGTCTCCAATGTAGTGGTTTAAGTATTTTGTGAAAAGTAGAGATTTAAATTTTAATCATTGCAACCATTACTTTGTGGTGCAGTAGTTCAACCAGTAGGGAAAAAATGAGGTTCAAATCTCCATTCAGCTGGATGACTTTAAACCTATATTTCTCAACCTTGGCTGCTTGAGGTTGTGTGGACTTCAACTCCCAGAATTCCCCAGCCAACAGATTGGCTGGGCAATTCTGGGAGTTGAAGTCCACACATTTTCAAGTAGCCAAGGCTGAGAAACACTGCTTTAAACCATTCAAGTTTGGACCTTTCCCTGTCCCTCCATCTAACTTACCCCATCAGTAAGTTAGTTGTGAGAATCAGTTTCATGAAAAAGGTTGTGAGAATCAGTTTCATGAAAAAGGAGACAAAGTCACATACAATACTATAACTTCCCGGAAGAGTTGGAGGAAAAGTGAGATAAAAATGCCACTAACAACAAAAGAAAAAACCAAGGTACTTCGATTTCGAGAATGATAATAAAGATTCAGATACCTTAAATCTTAAGGACGAGTTCAGTTTTCTACAAAGGAAAAGCAAAGAGGTTGGTGAGCAGGCTGGAGTGCCTTTAAATCCCAGAAATATGTATATCTATTTATAAGAGCTGCATTTGTAAAGCAATTGAGTTGGCTTATCCTTTCAACCTCCCTGCAAGTCTGTTGGGCATCTGTGCTCTCAAGAACTGTGTCATCAAGAATCTGTCTCCCCTGAGAATTGTGAATAAACCTTACCTCACTTCCAGCTACGTGCATCAGGACCAGCATGTTTGTTCTAGGCCTTAATGTCATTTCTGGTTACTCACCGAGGGCAATGTTTCAAAAATAAGTGTTTGTGCATAAAGCATTAGCAATAGAGCCCAATAGCACTAGTTTTGGAACACTTACTCAATAGACTAAAAGATGAATTAAGCATTGGGATGAATAAGTGCAAAATTGTTTCATTAAGCCAGAAGGTGAATGACTGAACTAAGAAAACTCTCTTACACAACCCTCCTAGGTTTGGTTGATTTGTTGGACATAGCTGGGAGGAGGGGAAGGCAGAGGAGCTATGAAAATGAATATATCATAAGATAAGGAAGATTCGCCCCCTTCCTCAAGCATCCTACACTTTTAATATTAATTGTTCCAGCCTTTTGGGATTTTTACAAATCTGTAACATCACATTTTCCCTAATATACTGAGATTCTATACTATATGCAACCTTCCCTAATAAATATTACCAATTTATTTTTTAATATAATGTATCCCAATGCTTTATATACATTTTCCCAATCTAACCTAAATTTTGGTTATAAGTATACATTTTTTAAAAAAAAAAGCAGCATCTTTTTGAATATACTTGAGTTAAAAGCTTATTATTTATAACTATGGTATAAATTCTTCAGTGTATACACTTTTTTGAAACATTTTTCCACAAAGTAATTTAGAATCTATTTTGACCCAAGAATGACAAATGAAACATTAGTTCCACTATATTACACTAATCTGCAAGGAAGTTTGATGGATTTGAAAAAAAAAAATCCCACCTTGAGTTTTGCCACATCCCAACCCTTCAAACTCTCTAAATGGAAAGCAAAGGTTTCTATTTTTCTTCCAAATAGTCTCACCCAATTGGACTTCAAAACTGGTCTCTGGATCTCTCAGGAAGACAGGGAATGGAGCAGGAAGATCTCCCTCATGCAAAGAGCCACATTACTTCAAATTGTGAAGCAAAGGGAATAAATTCTCAGAAGCATCATTTACAACCCTTAGAGACACATCATGATTGCTTTGCTGTTGTCCCTCTTCAGTTATCTTTGCCCATTCAACAGGGCTGGAGGGCTTCAAGTCCCATCAGTCCAACAATGCTACCTTATGGTCCAGGAGATACATCTGCTGTGTCATATTACCTGCCCTGTAGAATAATTTCCTCCTCCAAAATTTATTTTGCCATGTTCCAAACAGCCTGAAAGAAAACCTGAAGACCAGCATGTTTTACTTCTTCATGTTTATTTATCCCTTTCTTTGTACTGGATAATTTTAACTCTAGTTAGCTACTCAGAGTCCCCTGTGAGTGGGGAGATACATAAATTTATGAAATAAAATAAATGAAACAGTCAGGCTGGTCCCCCTGTAAGACTATGGGTCCTTTCCTCACACTTGAATTCAAGAGTCACCATCTGTTCTTAAGTCAGTAGGAAGCTACATCTGTTCCTGTTGCTGATCTGGATCTTGCATTTCTCTCCACTGTTTTCATTTGTGGACAAAACAATGCTCCCCTGAGTTCACATGTTCAGTTCATGTTAAGGAAAATGGTTAAAACCTTCAGCTTTGCTGCTCTTCTATTTTCTGAATGTTATCAGCCAGGGGAAGCCATCTCCCAATCCCAATAGTGATACAATGATGAGGGAGTGATAAGGAGGGGAAAAAAGAATAACAGCGGAGGAGAGTCCCCAGGGACCAGAGAGGAGGAGTGGTGCCCACATCAGCCCAAGGAGACAAATAAGAACCAGGTTGATCCTAACTGTGGGTATTACCCTACTTAACATGGGTCCAGGTTATTTGAGGGACCATATCTTCTGGATCATATCTACCCATCCTATCAGGTCCAGCAGGAGGGATATGTTGTAGGTCCTAATTACTAAAGAGCTTCATTTGATAGGTTAAAATGTGCCTTTTCTGCTGTGGCTCTGCTCTACCGAACATTATTTCACCAAGGTGAGTAAATCGGATCCATTTAGCTTTTTGGAAAGTTCTGAAAATGTCATTCTTCCAGCAGCTTTGGGTGTCCCATGGGGAACTGCACCATGGTTGAATTGTGTTTAGATGGATGTTCTCCCACAGTCATATTTTTATTATCTTATTTATCTTGTTCTTATTTATTTTTAAACTGCTTTAATAGTTATGATTTTGTTATAACTATTGATTGTAAGTTGTCAGATGGGCGGCTGTATAAATTTGTGAAATAAATCAATAAATCACCTGATGGGTGGTGTAAGCTTAGATAAAGCCACTAATTTTTCCCTCACTTTATACTCCACCTTCTGTCACCAAATGGGAATAATACAAAGCCAGTTTGGTCTAGTGGCTAACGTAACAGACTACGAAACCAGGATACGGTGAGCTCCAGTCCTGCCTTAGCCATAAAAGCCAGCTGGGTGACCTTGGGCCATTAACTCTCTCTCAGTCCAACTCCTCTCACAGGATTGCTGTTGTTGGAAAAATAGGAGGAGGAAGTTGTGTTAAATATATTCACCACCTTGAATTGTTTATGAAATAATAAAGGTAGGATACAAATAAATAAATAATAAATATTAGCACAGTCATGTTTAAATAAGATAATATACTCTTATTTGAACTCCCCCTCAAACAATGACATGTATCATTATTTCACTGGTTGGCTATACAAATTATTTATGTAGCAAAAAAAAAAAGATTTCCTGCGCTAGGTTAAAACCTTGCCTTTAAAAAGAATTCCTAAGATTCCTCTGAAACAGAATCTGAATCATTTTTCCCATCTTCCCCTCCATTTCTTCTCACCCCTTCTGGATCAGAGCTCTATTTGTGATGCTGAAGTAAGTATTCCTGTGGTTCAAGAATTAGTATAATGCATCATAAGGGGTAATGAATGTATATTATAGGAAAGTAGATTCCAACTAGTGTTTGAAAAAAAAATCTTAATAATTGCTCAGCAATGGAAGCAGGGTGTTGTTATCTGCAGGATCACTTAAGTCCAATAATTTCTGCCCACCTGGTAGAATCTGACAGGGTTGGCCTGCTCCAGATCCCATAACTTAAGCAGCAGCATCTGGTAGTACCCAGGAGATGTGTCTTCTCTGTTGCTGTGCCTGTTCTACAGAACAGCATTCCTCCTGAGATCAAGATGGCCTGACCCTGCCTTCCTTCCTAAAGGCTCTGAAGCTGGCTTGTCGCCAAGTATTAGGTCAGGAGATTTTGTGAGCCTTTCATAATTGATGTTTTCTGGTGGTTTGAGCTGTCTCTAGTATAATATATTGCATTATTACGTATTTGATAACTATTTGTTGTTTTTATACACTGCCCTAAACTATATCGGGTGGGTGGCCATATAAACTGAGCAAATAAATAATTAAACCAACTGCCCAAGAGGTGATAGGCTTTCCTTCCCTGGAGATGTACAGTGCAGACTAGACAGCCATTCATTGGGAAAACTTTAATCTGAATTCTTGAATGGAATAAGGTGTTGGACTAGATAGATTAAATGGCCCTTCCCACTCTATGATTTTATGTTTCTGTGATCCTAGATTTTGCATTTAAGGAAATCTCCCAGAGGGACTATAGCCAGTAGTCCAACCATTTATAAATAAAAGGGACTCATTCATAATTGAAGGACCAGATGGCTTTCTGTTCTGAATTATTTATATTGTAATGGCATATGGCTATGAGATCCCAGTAGAATATCAAAGCCAGAAGATTCTAGACTCTTGTAGAGAAACAGATACATTACTTTTTAAGTTATCTACAGCCCACGTTGTTAAGTACTGTGCAGCAACAACATGGAAAGAAGGTGAACACCACCACCTTCCAAGGCTCATGTGGTTGCATTTCACTCATCCTGCTGGGCAAGCACATGGGGTGAAGCCAGACAAATGTAGGGGAACACAGGAGCAATCAGAATAGGGATTCCTTTTTTCTTTTTGTAGTAAGAAAGAGGTAGTTCAAAAATATTTGTCTATGATGCTTTTTGGTTCCATTTCAAGTAGGCTGAAACATCTCCTTGATTCCACCCAAATAGTGAGAACGCTTATCTCTTTATATTCCTTTTCAATCTGTATTTCCCCATATTTATGCTCCTTTATTTCTACTTTTCCCCAATTCTTCATCTTAGGAATAAGCAGTTCCAGGCATTCAATGCAGCAAACTTCATGGCCTATCCTGTCCTGGTTATGTCACAGCATTATATAGATCAGTGTTTCTCAGCCTTGGCAACTTTAAGATACATAACTCCAGTTCCCAGAATTCCCCAGCCAGCATGGGGAAAGGTAATATCATCCATTCCCATCAGTCAAGGAAGCAGTGAAGGCCAAGAAGAAATGGCAAATCTGCCCCGAGTAGAGAATATTGATGAGATGGACATCTGGTTAAAAGGCTAATAGAGTAAACTTCAGGGCTTTTCTACATGATCCCCATCATGTAGTCTTAAAGAGCACATCATTTTATAATCTTTATCTCAGTCACAGACCACCATGGAGGCAGCCTAAATTTGTCCTTAGCTTTTAGTTTTAAAGTAGTGTTTCCCACCTTCTTCCAGCACAAATGGTATATAAATGGTCTGCAATGCCTCCTTCACTCTTGATAATGACACTATCAGGAGCTGACATCTGCTGAAGTTCTATTAGATGGCTGAGACTTCTCCAGGCATATTTTTTCCTTTATATACTAGCTTAGTGGCCTTCTCAAAGGCCATCAGATCCATTATAAGGTCATGGTCAATGATTTTTCAAAAGACTAGTACATCAATTCAATAAAAAAAAGTTTATCCATCAATTTAAATTAGAAATGTACTGCTAATTCATGCCAAATTAGTTCATTAAAGCTTTTCTGCAACAGTTATCAGTTTGGGATATATTTGGAGCTGTATGAAAGTGACAAGAATTCTAACAATTCCCCTTTTAGTTCATGAGACAGGAAGATCAGTAAATCTATCAATAAAAATAGCCTAGGAGGAGAACAGATAGGCAAAGTGGGATGGACCTCTTGCAAAGTGTTATGTGAACTGCCTCCCACTCAGTCCACATACTTTTTCAGCATGTCAGCTGGGCAACTTTTGGACGTATTCTACCAGTCTTTCGAAAGTTCAGCAGACATGAATTCAAAAATAGGCTGAGCGACAAGTTGCCAGCATGCAGTGTTTTAGCAATCTAAAGCTTCTGACCCAGGTACCTGGCTACCCTTACCCAAACTCATTCTGCCACAATGGATGGTGTTTTTTCCTGTCAGTTGTAAATTGTGGGTGTGAGAGGAAATAAAACCAGGTAAAAATACCAACTGATGCTCTTAATGTATCCCAGATAAAGCAGTAAGGATAGGGCCCTTTCAAGCCTTGTTCTTGAGACAGATTAGAGCTTAGTCATTGAAACAGCCCAAGTTATGCTGACATGTTTTTCTTTTATTCAAAGACTGGAAGAGTGCATGTTGATTTAGCCATGAGGAAGAGTCTTAAGTTAGAAAGGAGTTGGGAGGTTTAAAATTCAGGGTGTAATAGAAATGCTAGCCATTGTCTCAACATACTGAGTGAAACACTTCATGCTAAGTCATGACATGAGCTCTTTAAACATCATATAGTATGCAAACATTGCAATTGTATTGTTTTACACTGGGAGTCAGAACCTTAGTGCTTAGGAATGTGGAGAATGAAACCAGGCAACTGCTATAGTATTGATATTTTATGTGAAAAACGGAAGGTGAGAAGTCTGTTGCACAGTTATAGACCTGGGAAAAGAAGGTGCTGTTTTGGAATCAGGAGCAGCTTTAAGTTCTGGTTCAGACTCATGGCATTCAGGGATTGTCAACTGTTGCAACAGCTATCGGTCCTGAGCTACAGTAAGGATCTTATTCCTAGCTGTATTGTTTTCTTGCTTAGGGGAGTTTGACACCAAGCTTATGATATGAAAAAGCCATAGATCTGGAAGAATCCTCAAAAAGCCAGATTCTTGCCAACTCAGGAAACCACCATGCAGCAGGCTTTCTGGTAGTTATAAAACATGTTCTTATAACCTTGTTGATCTGCTTATGCTGTTCCTGTCAACCAGAGAAAAGCAATTAACTTACAGCTTGAAGCAGACATACAAGCATCTCAACAGTTAAGAAGAGATGGATATCTGATACATGTTAATTCCAGACATGCTCATTCATAAAAGCTGTGACCACTTACTGCAGTTATGTGCATTTAAAAAACAGCAAATTCATATTTAAATTTCTGGATGCATTTGCTTGCAAAAGATTCATCTGTACCTATTTTCTCAAAAAATGTTTCAGATGTATTGTATTCTTGAATGCACATTTTACATGCCATAAGTATAATTCTGAACTCAGAACTACATCACAAACATTCAGAGAATTTCTGCAAAACTCAAGGGGTCACTGAATTTGAAATCATGCATAGTCTACATTTTTATGCAGACTGAATGCTACCTTCAAGCATGCTTATAAAATTGTTTTGAACAAACAGATGTCCTTCTGGTAGTTGGAGGGAAGGGTGTGAGGCATTTGAAAACTACTTGTGGGTGTCTATTAGACCCTGAAGCCTAACTATATTATTTTGAGAAAATTCCCAGGCATTGTGCATTAAAATCCAGGTGTCTGCTGGCTTTCAACCAGTTTAACTGGTTTGTAAATCAGATTGAAAGAGGCTTGGTCCATTCAATTAGAGGAACTGAAGTATGCACCTAAGCAGGCACAGATCACACAAAGATATGTTTTGCCTGGAAATATTAGAGAATGTCCATTCCAAACACAGGAGATGGGATTTTAAAATTATTAAGCACTGTTTTCACATAAAAATGAGTAGAGAAGCAGGGGCATTATACCAAGAATTGTGATCATCTATGTTAAACATGATTCCCTAAGAAACGCAGTGAAAAAAATCACAAACGTGTGATGAAGAAAAGTTTCTGAACCCTAAGGTGTGACACAGCAAATATCCAGATGTTGATAATACTTGGAGAGAAAAATAGAAGGCAGTGGAAGCCAATAAAAGCTTTTACACAAAGCTCTTGCACAAAGCTTCCTTTGAACATATTACAAAACAAGAGCAGGAACAAAAATAAAACAAACCTGCTTTGATAGAAAGGTGATGCTAAATACCTTGGGAATTAACCATACTCAACAGATGGTATCAAACAGTTCAGCTATCCTAATTGGTTTGAGTTAAGCTTGGGAACCACCCAGAGCAGGTTAAAAGATGGGCAGTTATATAAATGAAAGAAAGAAAGAGAGAGAGAGAAAGAGAGAGAGAAAGAGAGAGAGAAAGAAAACATCTTGGTTAGAGAATTTCCATTTTATTGGGATAGTTTTAGGATTAAGGGGGTTGGGGAACTGCCATTTATATTTGCTAACCTCTTGCCTCATTAAATCATCAGGAATCCACCCATCTTTCTGTAGTCATGATGGGGGCTGCAATACTATGATCCAAGTCTTGCCTCTTTGTTACAGGAACAACCTTTTTGGTATGCAGTGGAAAGTATTGCTGGTTATCAAGTTTCTCACACTAGATACCTATCAGTACTGAGTTCCATCAGGAAAGTTCTCCATTCGTGGAGCTCCAAAAGGAATTCATGTTATGGACCTTCATAGAGTATTTACACAAGACAAGGGCCAGAGCACCCGCCCAGTGCTGCAATGGGCTACGAGGCACTCCATGGAATGAAGCGAGCATGAGATGATCAGCTCTCATGGATTATTATTGGAGATACATTAGACTACCTTCTCTGTGGGCACATTTAGTGTAAAGTGCTTTCCTCCAGTCTACAAAGTATAATGCACGTTGGGGTAGTATGTTTTGTTGTGACAACTGAGCAGTAATCTGCCTGAATAAGAAGGTCAATAAATAGTGCTATCCTGGAAATTTGAATATGTAACAAATTTGGGAATCCAGTTACTGGATTTCCTGCCAATGGAAGAAAAACCCACCACTCTTTCCCATTAACAGGGGTTGATGGTAGAGCTGGAAGGTGAGGCAAGTTTAAAAGGTGGCTGATCATCTGTCAGAAGATGATCCATGATGTGAATTGGGTTGTCCATCTCTCCTGATTATTACCTGGAAGTTCCTTCGCATGTGCTCGATAATTTGCAGATTATCCCACTCTCTTGTTTGTTTTCTCTCTCTCATGCTTTCACTTGCTTGGTCTTTCCTTGGTCACACATCCTTCTCTACTTTTCACCCACTTGCTTTTCTCTCATTCTTATCTGCCTCCCTCTTGATTCTTTTACAGTGTTTTCTTGTGGTCTGATCCTCAGTTTAATTTGCTTCACCCATTGTCACTTGTTTTTTCAATCCCTTGGTTGTTATTGCTCATATATGCTCATTCTTTTTCATACACACACTTTCTCTAAAAACAGTGGGGAGTTCCCCACTCCAGAAAAGACTTGCTATTTCAACCAAGGCTATGCTGGCAACTATGATGCACATGATTGTTAGACAAGTGTAAACATGTTCTAGTTGACAGCTTGTGTAGCAAAGCAACTGTGACCACCACAGCTTCAGCTTTTATTGCTCAGTTGTGCAATCTGCCTATCTGTTGGGGAAATTTTTCACATGTCTAGTTATCTGTAGTGAAGGGGAGACATGGATGTGTGCACACACCACCACAATTGTGATAGTAGCTTTTATCTTCTCTTTCTTTATAGATGGAATGTAATGGGATGGCACCAATTGTGAAAGACCTCATTATCTTAAATTCTGAATGTTGCAAAAGAACTCAGTATTGTAAATTGATTTGGGAATACCCCCTTGAAAATGCATTTCTCTCTGCAAGAAAGAAGATAATTGTATTTTGATCAGTCTTTGTTTAACTTTCTCTCTGTGTGGATCAGTGAACATGGGAATGGGCAAATTTAATTCAGGGAATCACCATATCTACTACTGTGGACAACAATCCCTTAGAAGGAACAGAGTAATCATCAGAGTCAGAGTGAGAGAAACAGTATAGGGTACAATCTCAAAAATGAGAGAATGATCTCAGTTTGAATACAAGACAAAACCATTCAACATCACAGTAATCCAAGTTTATGCCCCAACCTGATGCCAAAGAGGCTGAAGTTGACCAGTTCTATGAAGGCCTGCCACACCTTCTAGAACTCATACCAAAAGAAAGATGTGTTTTTCATCATAGAAAATTGGAATGCAAAAGTAGGAAGTCAAAAGATAACTGAAATAACAGGTAAGTTTGGCCTTGGAGTATAAAATGAAGCATGGCAAAGACTAATAGAATTTTGTCAACCGAATATGCTGGTCATAACAAATTCTTCTCCAACAACCCAAGAGGCGACTCTACACATGGACATACCAGCTGATCAACACCAAAATCAGATTAAATTCTTTTCAATGAAAGATGAAGAAGCTCTATATAGTCAGTAAAAACAAGACCTAAAACTGACTGTGGTCAGATCAAGTGAAGAGCCTGTATTATCTGGGTTTTCTCTGTCTCAGGAGAGGAACAGAAAAGGGGGAGGTATCTCCAAGTGCCATATACTCCTCAATGCTTGTAAGGAAACTCATGCTAAATTACAGTGCTTGGAAACCACAGTTTTATTTGGAGAAGAGCAGTTCTCATGCATTTCTCTTGGCAGACACTACTAAAACTTGATACTTGGTTAAAGAAATTTAACCAATTTAACCTTTCTGAAGATTCCACCAAGAAAGTTGCAGTGTCTTAGCTTTTAATGGAACAAGAATTGGAGCCATATTGGCTGCTTGTTTGCATAGCATACAGAAGTAATTAATTACATATGAGCAAACATATTGTGCAAATCCAATTGGTGTGATTAGTTTATGCTTTAGGATTCTCTCTGAAGCCAGGAAATCAAATCCATTTATAAAAGCAGGGTTACATGAAACACAGATAAGTGTGCCATACAAGGTGAGTCAGGATGAGTTTGTTCTAACTCCATGCTATTTCCCTCCCAAGGGAGAAAAAATATGTGAAGGCAGGTAATCTGGTAATGACACATTTTGAGTTTGGAAAACTGGGTGCCCCAAAGAATTTCTGCTTCCTCATTGGAAAAGGTCAGACCCAGTGGGAAACTAAAGTTCCATAGAAACTTTAATATCTTTCCAAATCAAAAGGAGCCAAGGTCTGCCAGGATGGAATGATCGGTACATAATGTCAGCACCCAGGAATGTCTCATCCAGAGTCAGTTTGGAGTTGGGTGGTATCTATGTTGAATAAATCATCATCATCACCAGCACCAAAGAGATATACCAAACTGTTATCCTGGTGGTTCTCCAGGCTTGCCATCAGCATACAGATTCATAGGCTCCCAGCAAAATGATTGCCATTCTATCTCATACTATGAATATCCTGTGCATTTCATGCTTAAAAAACACTATACGCAGTATCTGTGCAAACTCTTTTAAACTATTATATATTATGCAAACACTCTCTTCAAAAACAGGACAAACTCAAACAAACAAACCTCTCTCCCACCCTCCAATCTTTTTTTAAAAAAAAGGTAATGGAAAAAGTTTCCCCTATCCAATCGTATCCGACTCTAGGGGGTGGTGCTCATCTCTGATTCACAGCCAAGGCAGCCAGCATTGTCTGAAGATGCTTCGGTGGTCATGTGGCTGGCATGACTAGACAAAACAGAGGTGCATGGAATGCTGTTACCTTTCCCATCAAAGCTTGTATCTATTTCTCTATTTGCATTTTTACATGCTTTCACACTGCTAGGTTGGCAGGAGCTGGAGCAATTAAGAGGAGCTCACCACATTACATAGTGCTTGGGTCTCGAACTTGGGCTGCTCATCTTCCAGCCCAGCATCTTAACCACTAGACCAATATGCCCCCCTTTAATCGCTAGACCACCATGACCCCTCCAATGTTTTAGGAAGGTTCTAATCTATTAGAAAAAAT
>JANHZU010003765.1:32316-50502 GCA_032468055.1 Acrochordus granulatus
CTGCTGTGTAATGGGGTGAGCTCCATTACTTGTCCCAGTTCCTGCCATCCTAGCAGTTCGTAAGCATGTAAAATGCAAGTAGATAAATAGGTACTGCCAATTTGGTGGGAAAGGTAGCCGCATTCCATGCACCTTGATTTATAGTCATGCTGGCCACATGACCATGGAAGCATCTTCAGATAATACTGGCTCCCTGGGCTGTGAATCGGAGATGAGCGGTGCCCCCTAGAGTTGGACATGACTCGACAGGGGAAACCTTTACCTTAAATGGACAACAAGAAAAATCTGAAAGTCTGTAGCTAGAAGGAACAAATATAGGGTAGACATTTGCTGGCCCCACTTGCAGTAATATTGCAAGATGATATGGAGAAATGAAGCACTGGCATGACTGGCATTTTCATTAAAGTGATCAGCTTATAGACCACAGGGGAGGTATCCTTCACTGAAAAAAATATTTCCTTGTCTTTCAGGAAGGATGCCAGAGAGCATGCTAAGTTATATGTTTTTACCTTGGCATACTAGTGTTTTATATGAACACATTCACAGCCAAAAGATCCAAGTTGCCCCTCTGTTAAAGAAAATGAGCTATCCTTTTTTAGTGGTGGATACTAGTGGGAACAATGGCTACTTTTATGTATTCTCAGCTATTCTCCTTGACAAAAGGCACAGCTGGGTATGGTCTGCAGTTTGCCCCTCAGCTAAGCTGTGATCTTATTTTGAGGAGAAACTCTTTAATTGACAGATTTAATTGTCAGGACAATCGGCATGATCTTGTTCTTTACTTCAAGCAGCAAAATGAAGATGATCAGAATCCCCTCTTGATGGATCTTTCAGCAGGAAGTTGCAATTAGAAAATGTACCTGATATATGGTTGTTAGGTACCAACCTAGGTGTGTGTGTGGGGGGAGATAGACAGACAGATACTGCTACTTTACTGATAATGGTTGACAACTTGAAAATCTGAGAGCCAGGGGCTTTCTGTTTCAAAGAGTTGTCAAGCATAATCATAAGGGATATGATTGAGGACCTACCTGAATGGCCTAGTGGTTTTCCCTACTTTCTTCAGTAGAAACCAGAATTTTTCAATAAGAAGGTCATGATTTGACCACAGTCAGCTCCAGGTCTTGTTTTTATTGACTGTATAGAGCTTCTCCATCTTTGGCTGCAAACAATATAAACAATCTGTTTTCAGTGTCAACCATCTGGTGATATCCATACAAAGGGTCACCTCTTGGGTTGTTCGAAAAGTGTATTTGTTATGATCAGCTTATTCTCTTGACAAAATTCTGTTAGCTTTTGCCTTGCTTCATTTTGTACTCCAAGGCCAAACTTGTCTGTAATTCCACTTATCTTTTGACTTCCTACTTTAGCATTCCAATCCCCTATGATGAGAAGGACATCTTTTTTTTCTGGTGTGATTTCAAGTAGGCATTGTAGATCTTCATAGAACCAGTCAACTTCAGCCTCTCTGGCGTCAGTGGTTGGTGCATAGACTTGGATAATTGTGATATTGAATGGTTTGCCTTGGATTTGAACTTAGACTATTCTGTTGTTTTTGAGATTGTATCCCAGTACTGCTTTTCTCACTCTTTCATTGACTATGATGGCTGCTTCATTTGTTCTAAGGGATTTTTGCCAACAGTAGTAGATATAGTGGTCATCTGAATTAAATTTGCCCATTCCCATCCATTTTAGTTCATTGATTCTCAAGATGTCGATGATCAATCTTGTTATCTCATGTTTGATCACATCCAGCTTACCTTATCTATTAACTGGATCATATCCAGTTTATCTTATCTATTCATAGATCTTACATTCCAGGTCCCTATTTAAATATTGTTCTTTACCGCACTGGAATTGCCTTTTACTTCCAGACACATCCACAGCTGAGTGTCCTTTCAGCTTTGGCCCAGCCACTTCACTCTTTCTGGAGCTACATACTTGTAATTGCCCTCCACTCTTCCCCAGGAGCATATTGGAGACCTTACAACCTGAGGGATTCATTTTCCAGTGTCATATATTTACCCTTTTGATACTGTCCATGGGGTTTTCTTGGCAAGGACACTGGAGTGAGTTGCTATTTTCTTCTCAAGGAGATCACATTTTGTCAAGACTGCATTTTGTCAGGACAGGCCCTGCACAGCATACTCATAGCAAGCCCTCCTGCACAACAAGGCAGTGATCCACAAAGGGGCTAGCTCCCCTACATTTGCCCAATTGCAAATGAAAATATGCAGAATACATCATTGCAAATACAATCCATTACTTCCAAGTAGGAGTACGTTCTTTCTTTCCTTTTCTAAAAGAGGGATGGGCAACTATCAACCTGTAAGCTATGTTCCCAGGACGTAAAAGTTTTTCAAGATCATACAACCAATTCTTGACAGCAACTGACAGTTTTCAACAGCTGATTTGTTGGACTTTTAAGCATTAAACAAGTCTTCAGATAGATAACCTAACCTTCTATCTATAATTTATTTTGCTTTGCATCCTTGTAGTCCTATCACCTTCAAAGGATGGACGGATGGATGGATTTTATTTATTTCATTTATTTATTGAATTTATTTGCTGCCCAACTTGCAAAGAGCGACTCTGGGTGGATGGATGGATAATAGAATAGATGTCACCAGACCCTGTTCTAAATGATCTTTTTTTTTTCCCAAATAGCTGTGAACCTTATGTTTGAAGGCAATGCCCTGCCCTAAAATTTAAGACAGACACATGTGGCTCAGTAAGATTGCCAGCAGCTATTGTCTCTTCTCATGAACAGCAAAGTCAGAATAAACGACAAGGAGAGAATGCCAAAGTTCCAGAACTGTAACGGTGACCATTTTTCTGGAGAAGAAATTGAATGACCTGGGAAAAGTTACTTTAAAAAATCATGTAGCCTGAGACATTATGCTGTGGTGACATATGGAAATCTTTTGCTTATGATCTTGTAATCCATGACATGCCTGTGATATCCATGTCAGCTAGTCCTTACCACCCAACCAAAGAGACTATAGCTGGACTGGAATAAAGTGCTAATTGATACTGTACATTGGGCAATCTGAACCAGGACCATAGGGGGAGAAATTTCCCTCCCTCACCAACAATCCACTGAAAATCCCTTCCTTTAGGGTTCTGTTAAGAGGAAAGAAGCAGCAACCATAAAGATGAACATTGTGGAGGGATGAAGATAAATGTGTTATTTTATTCATTAGATTTATATTCTGCCTTTTTTCCATGAGATTATGACAACAGACTTAATACACATCACTCCTAACAATTTATTTTCTCTTCAACAGTCTTTCACATAGGACGGGCTGACCAATTCAAAGCCCCTCAGTGAACTTCCATGGCTGAGAATGGACTTGGTATTGGATCTTCCCGATCTTTGTTTAATAATGTGATCCTGGAATGCAGAGAATATATTTGCATATGTGCAGTGGTCAGCCTACCACTTATACCACATAAGGCTGAAAAGGGTCAATGTAATTCAGCTAAGAAACAGACTGCACTCTTGTTGGCACTTTTCAGCTTGGCCAGTGATTAAAGTGAGGGGAGTCAAAGTACCTGGAATCTGGCCTTGGCTGTGACCCAAGAGATTTTTTCCTTGCCATATTTGCAGTTCACTAGTTTCTGAGAACATGTTGAAAGCAATGGAGAAGAAAATGAAGGAAAACTGAATAGCAGATCTTTGCTTGCATGTGGGCTGAGAGCAGCTCTTTATATTTTCTAGCAAGTAAAACCAACCAAACTTGTCTTCCAGGAAGCATTGCAGGGAAGGAGGGGTTCGTACCTGGGGCAGCCGCCTTCACGTCCCCATGAAAATATTAAAATTCCTCTAAAATAATGGCATTCAGGTTTTCTGGCTGCAGTGCTCCTTGGATATAAAATGTGCAGTTGAAACATTTCCGGCCAACTGTAATGACATGATGCAACCGTCCAGGAGTGTTTACCTTCCAATGTTGTAAATCTCTGAGTGCCTAATCAAATTTTTACCCTGGGCAAGGACCCAGTTTCAGGGAACAAAATAAGCCTACTATGCCTAATGTGATCTATGCTGCTTACTCTTCTACTGTGGCAGACTGAATAGGCAATACGTGCCTAATACTGATACTTTTCCAAACAATTTCCCCTTATGTCATTAGTTTTGTCATTGGTCCATACACACTATTCCCTTATTTCTGAACTATGTACACTTTTTGAAATTGAGAAACTATTTGTGAAAAACATGGAATCCCCAGGATAAACCCAACTGACTTACAAATAGAGCAAGTGTGATTTTGTGGTTCATATGAGAGGGATAGCTAGGTTAAGTTCACCCTCAGCTGGGGAAACTCCTCCATTCTAATCCCACAGGGTCATTACAGTAAATAGAAAAATGGAAAAGAACATACTCTGCTTGCATGTGATGGTCATGAAAGAAAAGCAGAATAAACAGGATAACACACTTTTACTCTGAAAGGGCACATGGATAATTTCATATCCTACTCAAGGCAAATTAATTTTTCCCTTTCCCCACATACGAAGTGTTGAATATCTACAGCAGAGTTACATGATAAAAAATAGATTTCAATTAAAGTTCAGAAAACATTGGTGATAATGTAGATTTTCAACGTGGGATGAGACTCAGTTGTTATTTGTCAGGGGTTTTTGTAGAAGTAGATTCCTTTCATCTGCAGGAGGTTGGTCTGTGTCACATTCTATCAAATTCTATTATCCTTTAATCATAGACAAGTTCCTTTCTACCTCCATGGTTTTTCAGTCATGGATAAGGTCCCTTCCAACACTATGACCGAGTTCTTAAACACTATTATTTCTTTAAATGACCTTTTTTCACATAGAGGCTACACAGTGATATTCATCCACTGTGGTTTGGGAGTTTTGTAAAATATTACAAGTACAGGAGACTAGTGAATTTGGTGCTGTGAAGTAATGTTGATGCTGAGCATGCTCATTTATGTGAAGACATAAATTCATTCATGGAATGTGTATCCTCAATGTAACCAAAGTCTAAGGGTAACATAGGACCTTTAGAAACAAATCAGATGGTAAAGCATGAAAAGTCTGCAATCTGAATTGGCACAGCGCAGATACAATTAATTCAATGTCAGATGAGAATTGATTATGTGCCATCAAAATGTTGACACTTAATGACCACATGATAGGTTGTCTCCAGGAGGTCTGTCCTACCACTGATCTTTCATAAATGCTGTAATTGAGTCCATCCACCTTATTGCTGGTCATCCTTTTCTTCTCTTTCCTGCCATCTTTCCCAACATTATAACTTCTCCAGAGAGTTAGGTCTTCCTATATCATTTCTCAATATATGGCCACACTCTGAGAATAATGCAGAAGCTATTAAAAACTCATATTCAGTATTGCAATTCATCTGCAGATCCAAAGGCATATACATTCCCATCTATCTGTAATTTGTCTCCATCAGTGCCAGTGACAAGAGTGGCTCTACAGAAAATATAGCAGTTGCTGTGTTGTGAAGATGAAAAGGGCAAAAAAAGGAGAGAGAGAGACCATGATGGCTGGGAGTTGCTGTCCTAATACATGTCGAGGTTTGGGGAATGCAAAAATGGTAAAGGTTTCCCTTTCAGTCATGTCTGACTCTAGGGGCAATGCTCATCTCTGTTCCATAGCTGAAGAGCCAGCATTGTTTGAAGACACTTCCATGGTCATATGGCTATCATGACCATATGCCGAGGTGCATGGAATGCTGTTATTTTCCCACCAATTTAGGCGGTACCTATTTACTTGCATTTTGCATGATTTCAAACTGCTAGGTTGGCAGGAGCTGGGGCGAATAACGAGAGCTTACCACATTATGCAGTGCTTGGGTCTTGAACTCAAGCCACCAACCTTCCAGTTGACAACCCTAATATCTTAACCGCTAGGTCACCGCACCCCTGGTTTTGTACAAATCCATGTGTGTTTTCACAATACAGCCAATTTGTAGCTGTGTGAATGTACAGCCCATTCATCTCTTGCTTTTATACACAGTCAAAGTCTGCTCCAAAATTACAGTGCTTCATCAGTGATCTTAATTATGCCTTCTTTTGGGAGACCAAGCAATGCATTAAATTTGGAGTGAGGCAATAGCAAGGGCTATTAATGCCAACAATCAAGGCACTCCTCCCTCTAAATTATATTTTCTCTCTCCATTATTTAAATGAAGGCCAACAGATCTAGTCAGGTTGCTGTTTCCAAGCATCTTTTGCAATCTCTTTCCTCCACAGAGGAAGCCACCGGCTATAGAAGCAATGAGTTTTCCAAACCAGGCTGTTTGTCACCGAACAAGATTCCTCCTGCCTAGAAATATGCAGAACTTTACATTTAAATTAATGTTACGGGGAAAGCATTTAATCAGAGGTTATGTAGCACTCTATGAATAACATGATTTCTTTTACGGCCTGGCACTCTCTTTTGTTACAACAACTGTTCCCAGAATACCCAGCCAACATAGCCAACATTAAGTGCCTCTTATGTAAATGTTTATATGAATTATATCTATCATAAAAATGATTTAAATTAATAAATATCCCCTGCCACTTCCAATCTTGGCTTATTTGTATACTTAGAGCCTCACTGCACAAAATATCTTAAAATAACAAGGAAGACCATCAGTTTGGAAAACCTGCCTGTCTACCAACATTTCCACACATTGTCATTACTAGAAAAATAAAAAGGCTTTGCATATTCATGTCTGCTTCTTCAAGACATCCCAGAATGAAGAAAGTCTCCTTCAACTGGAACCCCCTATGCTAATCTTCCCTCACAAGGGCCCTTAAATGCCCTGCATTAGTTTTTTATTAGATCAGCTACAAAAGTTTCTTCATCCTCCTGGATGAATGGAAACACAATCAGTAGAATGAAGCCAGTGCAGGATTTACTGAAGATGCTTATTATCAAAATGCTTAAGGTTGCCTTGGAAATTATTTCTATTTTTAATAAAAACATGATGGCTTAAGAGGACTTGATAATGGCAGACTAACAGCTACTGTATTCCAAAAAGAGTATGTTTTGGCACACAAAAAGTTTGTGCATATCATTCACCAGTAATATTGCTGGAAATAGACTATGAGTGTATACTGAAAAGGGGCATAGAGGCTGAGTGGTTAAGACACTGGGCTTGTTAGCCGGAAGGTCGGCAACTTGGTAGTTTGGAGTGGGCTCCAGTTACTTGCCCCAGCTCCTGCAAACGTAGCAGTTTGAAAGCATGTAAAAATGCAGGTAAATAAGTAGGTACCACCTTCAGTGGGAATGGTAACAGCATTCTGTGTGCCTCAACGTATAGTCATGCCAGCCACATGACCATGGAAGCCTCTTCGGGCAAACGCTGGCTCCCTCAGCTGTGAATCAGAGATAAGTACTGCCCCCTAGAGTCAGTCACGACTGGCAGGGGAAACCTTTACCTTTTATATCTAAATATCTGAACAGAATATTTGTAAGAAGTGAGGAAAACAGAAAAAAGACGTACTGTATGTACTTTTTTAATGAAAGTAGTCATGTAATTAAACTATACTGCCATTATAATTAAACTTTTCTTTCTTCATTTATTTATTTGTTTGGTAGTTTTATGCTCCAACTTTTCTCAAGATAACCTAATGCAAGATACATAACATTATATTGTCTAATTCCCTTCCCCCAACACATACACAAATTATCATGTGAAGCTGTGAAAGAATAACAGCCCAAAGTCATTCAGCATGAGGCTTAGCCCAAGAATGTAGAACAAATCTATCCAGAGTTCAATTCTTTATTTGCTTCCATACAATAAGAATCCTGCCAAACTAAATCCTAACCCTAATGGATTTATCCTGGGAGATTCTGGGGAGTGATTCTCCCTCTGTCTCCTATCCAGCTCCAGGCTGTGCTGCCTCTGTGCCCCCTCCTTCCTGGAAACCGCCACTACACTGTAGTCCATCACACCAACTCCCTCTCCATAGGCATCATCTCTCATGTCCAATTACCTGGTTGAGGGTAATCCTGGATCCTCCCAGTCCTAATTAATTACTTTAATCTCACTGAATATTCATTTCAAATGGTAATTTCAAACAGACATGAATATCTGCTGTTACGTCCTAATGACTCATTGGTCTTTTGCAACAAGAACTTGCTTTTGGGGACACAGATTACTGATTGAAGTGAGGAGCATCAACATATTGCACCTGAATGGGTTCCAAAACCCTCATCAATCTCTGGAATCATTAAGTGATAGAGAACGGCCAGTCAGGAGCTATTGAGCAATATCAGGATTTTTAAAGCTGCTTCTGACATCTCTCAGTTTGGTATCGGTGCCAGAGTTGGTTCCCTTTACATTTCACTCTTTCCCTACCCAAAGAGCTTGGGACAAACTCCAGAAAGACATTCCATCGTCTCATGATACCCCCTGGGTAAAGTACTGCATGGTGAGCTCCAAAAGTGCACAGAGCCAGGGAAATGAACCTCACCTTCTCCAGCTTGCAGAGGCTTGCTTCCCTTTTTGTTAAAATTCCTGTCAAACAGTTAATGACATGAATCCTTCTTTGCTTCAATGCCCTGTCCATTTTGATAATTACCAGATTGCAGAATTATTTCAAAAACATATTTCAAGGCTGATTGTTGGATGACTGATGGGAGATTTTGTTCTTATTAAATTGCTCAATGGACTGTTCCAAATATGCATGCTGTGTCTAATGTCAGAAGTGTTGTGGCTGTGATATGCACCAAGCTGTACACTAGATCAGATAATTCCCAAGGTCCCTCCCAACTCAAAAGATCTCTAATTCCCATTCTCATAGTATATGACAGTGATTTCTGCACCCATCTCATGGTGGGAATCTAAAAGATGGGGATGAAATAGGAATTCTTATGAAGGAAGACCAAGAGTCTCTGATGAATTCCTATATAGGGAGTCATGGACTCCAAAATATTCAATGCAAGTTTGGCCCACTGAGTTCCTTGGATTTCAATTTCAGAGACCTCTGAGTTTCTACCAGCCTTTCTTTGAATATAGAGACTTCCTGAGCCAATAGGCTCTGATGAGGGACATGATTTGAACCAGCAATTTTACGTTCATTCTCATGATAATTTCACCACAACAGTGTGCAAAATTTTCGATTGCGAAACTTGTATTTAGATGTGGTTGGATTTGCAATTTCATTTTTAAAAGCACCTTAATATAACATGTATTCTTAGGAAGATATTCTTTATTTCTCTTGAACAAAACCAAAGCAAAGGTAAATACTTCCATACTGTGCCAAGAATACTAGGTAGACACTTCTTTGAAGGCATCAAATGAGTCTGGCTTGAAGTAATTTAAACATTTTAATGAGATTTTACACATGAGAACGTAAAATCTTCAGACATATATTCAACTGCAAATTAGAAGCATGCAGTCCCATTTAGTGGCTGGTTCGCTCAAATCAAAACATTAAATTCAGCATCCCACCAGACATGGTAATAATGGAAAAATTTTATACCAAGCCTTTTTCACTATACATATAGATATTGTGTTGTGTTTTAAATGCTAGCAATTATTTTTTAAGTCTCTATTAATGTTTCTAAATCATATCAAAGTTTTATGTATGTTATGCAAAAAAATTCTCTTGCTTTCATTTTGGTGGCACATTCCTTTATAAAGAATGTTAATGTCTACTTGCTTACTTATTTCTTTGATTTTGGACATACAGAAATGTTCATCCTACGTAACACAGAAACACAGTTTGGCTACACAGCCCTTGTCATCCCTATTTGGGAACCAAAGTGCCTTAGCTTGCATTGGCCACCATTGCATTTTCATGCCAAATGTGCTTCACCCCAAGTATGTTTCTTAACATAAAATGTTTCCATTGCTTCCCACTGAAGGCATTACTCAAAGGCTTGGCTTCAGTTGAGGGAATTTCCAAATTAGATGCATTGGCAGCCAGCTTTAGGATAAAAGCTTGTGATCTGATTTCCCTTCCCTCCTCCTGCCATGCTTGAGTCAACATCAGTGAGTGGTACATAACAGCATCCCAAGGCTAAAGAGTAAATGGAGAAATGCGAACAACATTACTCAGCCCCCAGAAGTGCTGGAAATGTGTTGCCAGATTGGCCCCAGTGCTCACAATTTTCACCTTCCTTCCTGATGGTTTCATTGGCTCTCCTCCCACCAGGTGCCTTATTTCCCAGGGGAAGAAAAATGTTTTCCACTACTCCTGCCAGCTACATCTACAACCTTCTAGAGATATCTTCCATTGTTATTTATTTAGGTCTGCAAAGATACATTTGAGGATAGATGGATAGATAGACAGACAGACAGACAGACAGAGGCAAGTAAAAAGAAGACTTCTTAAAATACACTATCTGTAGATGTTTGGAAATGTATATGTAGACATTGGTTGAAAGAAATATTGTGGAAATCACAGAATAATGGGCTCGACTGAACTAAAGTTGGGTAGTCTGTGGTTCAGTGTGTCATGGAACCCCTAGCTATTTATGTAAACTAAGCCATTAATTTAAGCCATGGTTTAGTTAATTGGTCATTGAGATCTGAAAATCCCAAATGACCACCATCTGAACATCATGCATGAATGCAATCTTCAGCTGTTTTAATATAAGCATTGCATCTAGATCACAAAAGCAATCACTCTTTTATACTCTGAACTAGTTAAACAGTATTTGGTCTACTATGATCAGTTCTGAATACCCCACTCTTTTAAAAAATGGATACAGACCACAGCCTACAAGTGTGGAACCTGAGCCCTATGCAGAACAGCTAAAGGCTGTGGACATTTTTAGTTTGCAAAAAAGACTAAAGAAAAATATGTTAACAGTCTACAAATATCTCAGGTATTGTCTTGTGCAAAAGGAGAAGGGATGTTTTTTCAGATGAAATTAAGCATGGACCAACTAGCTGATTTTTTTTAACTTTCAGGAGGAACTCCTAATGGTAAGAGCTATTAAGCAATGAAACAGCCTCCCCAGAAGAATAGTGGATTCTTCCTGAATGGAGTTTTAAAATGGGGATTAAGTGGCTTTCTGTTCAGGATGATTTAGTTAGTAGATTCCTACACTGAATAAGTGGTGGGACCAGATGACCTATAAGGCACCTTCCAACTCAGATTCTAGGATGCTGTATTACATGAAATAGAAACTATTTTTCCTTATGTAAGTTTAAGGTTTAATGTGCTGTGTGAACCATGGAGTTGAAAGGGAGCATTTATGCCATTGAACTCCTGATACCTTTCCTCCTAAAGCAACATAGGAGACTATGGTTCTGAAAGACACCACAGTGGGAAAGATATAGGAAGGCAATAATTTGGCCAAAGTCATCCAAAGAGTTTCATGTGAAGCCTGAGTGAGTTTGACATTGTGACTTTGATGCATGTGTCAGCATCTCCTCCACATTAATATCTGTATACTTCAAATTATAAAAGCAAACTTCTAAACATGAATTTGAAATGACTGAAAACATGCAAGATCATCACAGTTCCTAAGATTTTTTTGTAGTTCTAACGTGAAGTGTCACAGAATCTCATTTATCTGAAAAGGTGTCAGATGAGAAGACTAAATTTGGGGAAATTTTGTGCAGTTTCTGTGTTTTTGCATGAGATCATGTAAAATCTTAATAGTGAAATCACCAAAATTTTGCAATATATGAAATCCCATGAGATTTCAGGCAATATTTAAAAATTAAGATGGTGAATGAAAATGTGTCTCATCATAGCCACTGTATATGATGCCTAACACCTGAAAATGTTGTAAGCATATGCCTTCCAACATATTTAAATTCTACACAGCAGCCTATCGGCACACATGTACACACATTTCAAAAATGATTGTATTTGTTTATGAGGTAAACATCTGACAATTTCTGATAACATCTCCTAGAAAAAAAGAATGAGAAAAGAATTATAGAAATCAAGTGTAAATTATGTGTTTATTATTTCAATTTATGCCCCATTTTCCTGCCTATAGGGTTTAGTGTTCCATTGGCTGTTCAGTACTAAGTATATTGATCATACAACTTCCTGGGCTAGACCAATCAGTAATGAAGTTATGTTATCAAACGTATTTGGGATGGATGGCTACACATTTTTCTCTTCTGCTATGATTGGGCTGCATGGAGTCCTATCCTCAAATTTTGTTCATAAGTAGGTTATGAAGAGACTGGGAGATGTCCTCAACAGGCGGGGAAGACTTTTCAGGCCAAAAAGGGCTTACCTCAAGATGACTCAGACTGGCTGGGTAATTTGCAACCCACTAACTAGGCAGGGTGCCTTCCCATAAAGGAATCATGAAGCTTTGTTCTTTGCAAATCTTTCTGATAGAAACAATTAGGAGGAACCATCAGATGAAAACAGCTTCCTTCCCTTGGCTGGGTGGATGTGAACATGTAAGAATCTATTAGTAACTCCTTATGTTGAGTTTGTGGCAATTCTAAGCTCCAGGGATTTGTTGGAGGTTTGGCCAACAATGATGGACTACTTTCAGGTGGTGAAAAAAAAAAGCCATCAAGATCTATCCTTAGAAGTTAGCAGAAAGCCAATATCATCATACTGTTAATTTATGGTGGAGCTATAGATGGTATTCTGTGCAAAGTTTAGATCATAGCATCTTCCCATGCATATGGGGTTGAAACCTTCATGCGAATGTACTGTATAATCTGTATAATTAATGTAGAAGTATTAATCCTGCATACTCAGAGACTGATCTTCTAATCAGTGTTTCTCAGCTTCAGTAAGTTTAAAATATGTGGACTTCAGTTCCCAGAATTCAAAGTGGCTGAAGTTAACAAACACTGCTCTGGATGATTAACAAGAGGGGCTGATCTCTGAAAAAGGCCAATTATAAATATTCATATTTGCTCCCCTTTTAAAAAGACGTGCTCAACGTCAACAAATTTTGTTTCAGTGACTCAGGATCTTCCATGGATGGTAGTTCTACCAGCTTGACACAAGGCCCATGCTCTCTTTCCTTTGAACACACCATATTGGAAAGAGAGCTCTTGAGGAAGAAAGGAACTGCTCAGAATTTATTGAATTATGAGATCCATTGCACAGGTTTGAGAAATAGTCAGATATAAGATCAGCTGCAAGGATTGGGCTGAATGAGATTAAATTTACATTTCAGTTACAAAGATTTCTCACTTCCACTGAGAGGACTTAGAAATTTGAACAGATTATATCAGCAGTAAAATGCTAAAGGTCCTTGGAAAAGAAGACCATCTCATTGACAGCAAAGGCATAAAAAGCTGTTTCCAAGGGATGTTCTCAAGCTGCTTTTTTTCTTCCACTTTCTCAGCTAAGAGTCTGTCAGAACTGTTTCTTTTAGTGTGCTCTCTCTTGAAAAATATTATTATTAGCAGCCTTATGTTATGAGAAGCATGTGCATGACATTCTGAAGTTCTGGCGCCCCTTAGAATATAATGGCATTCCTATGCACTTTAGCAGGGAAAGCATCTTAATGGGTTGTGATCCTTAGTCAGTGGTGGAAAGCATAGAGGAGTTAGGGTCCTAACTAAAATAAGGCCAGAAGAGAATTCTGCTGGGAATTTCTTGGGAGAAAATTGGACACTCTGCTCCTTTTGGACTTCACTTTAAAAAAAATAGTAATGTTAGATCAAGTCTCTCAGTATTTCTCTTTTCCCGCTAAAATATGTGCAGGTAATCCTCAACTTATAACCATTCATTTAGTGACCATTCAAAGTAACAAGATCACTGAAAATGTGATGTACAACTAGTCCTTGCACTTACAACTGCACAGCATCCCCACAGTCACATGATCAAAATCTGAGCATTTGACAACTTTTATGATTACTGCAGTGTCTTGAGGTCAAGTGAACACCATTTGCAACTTTCCCAGCCAGCTTCTGACAAGTAAAGTCAATGGGGGAAGCCAGATTAATGTCCACGTGATTCCCTTAACAACTGCAGTAATGCACTTAAAATTATATTAATTTAAATTTTACCATTAATATTCATTTACTTTTAAACTTTTATGGATTGTAAGCCACCTAGAGTTGCTTTTCAATTCTGGAGAGCCAGTTTGGTCTAGTGGTTAAGGCAACAGGCCAACAACCAGGAGATCATAAATTCTAATCCTGCCTTAGCCATGAAAGCCAGCTGGGTGACCTTGGGCCATTCACTCTCTCTCAGCCCAACCCACCTCACGGTTGCTGTTGTGGGAAAAATTTAACAGGAGGAAGGTATGTTCGATATGTTCACCTCCTTAAGTTGTTTATAAAAATAATAAGGAGGGATACAAATAAATATAAATAAAATACAAGTTTGCAAAATAAATAAATAAAACTGTGGCAAAACTGTCATAAAATTGAGTGTGACTCACTTAACAACCACCTTGCTTAGCCATGAAAATTCTGGACCCAATTGTGATTGTAAGTCAAAGACTTCCTTATAAAGTGACCATATATATAAATCCCTATCAGTCTTCTTTGGAGGAAAGAGTATCTGAGATTTCTGCTATTGTATACTTAGAAACATGAGAAAGAGAACAGGTTCTCCAAACAAAATCAATGCAGCTTCTCAAGAGATACAGACCACCCCCGATTGCCTTCTGCTAGTCTTCTTTCCAGTATCTGTTGCTGGCTTCTTTTCAAATTAGAAGTGCTTTGCAACCAGCTCTGCCCTCTGCAAAAAAAAAAAAAAAATTGGCCTTTTTTTGTCTTCTCGTGGCACAGAAATGCTGAACCTTGGAAGAAAGAATGTGCATAAAACACACCCTTGCCAAAGCCGTGCAATGTTGCGACCTGTGGCTCAATCTGATAATTGGAGAGAGGAGTGCCTCGTGCTTCTCTGTCTTGACTTGATTAGCAAACAAGTAGGACAGGAAGTAATGACATCCCAAATAAAAGAAGATTGAAGAGGGAGAACATGATCCTACACCTGGCTTTAGAAGTGCTTTTGGTGCCACCCAGAGCAGCAAGAGAAGAAGAAGAGCAAGAGAAACAAAGCATGGCTTGTAGAAGCCCAGGTACAAATCCCCTAACTTCATCTCTGTGGCTTTGAATCTAAAAAAAATGAAATATATATGGTTTGATTTATCATAGGAATAAATCAATCACAGTGGCAATTGTTTATCCTCTGGAAATCAAATCCGTAGCGATGAGGACTATCAAAACTTGAATTATAACTGCTTACGGGACAAGTAGAATATCAGAGGGATAAGGGGGTGATGGAGGCAATCATCATCACACTTTGCATAAGAACCTCCCAGAGGATCTAGGAGACAACCTTAGATAAAAGACCTTTTCTTCTACTGAGTTACAGTGCACCCATTCAGTATCTCGTTTTTTCTGCCTGATCCTGTCAATTAAACATTATCATCTTATGGGAATGAGAAAGTATGCCTTCTCTGTCACTGCTCTGCCCTCTGGAACAGCATCCCCCCAGAAATATGTATGGTGCCCACTCTCCTGGGGTTCCGGAAGACCCTTAAGACCTGGCTCTGTTCCAAGGTCTAGGGTTAATCTCTTTGTGGAGCCCCATCATGTTTTTATTGATATGGTTGTTCTTTATCTTATCTTGTTTTATCTTTTTCAATCTGTCTTTAATTATATGTTTAGATGTTATAAGCTGTCTACGTTCTTCCAAAGTGGGTGACGATAATAAATTTAATAAATTATCATTATCACTGAATCAGCAGAAAATGTACGTGTGTAGACTGCAGAGTATTATTGTACTAGATGATCCTTGTGGTTTCAACTAGACAGTTCTATGAAATCTCCTCCCCCTCTTTGATCTCTGGCATTTGCTATAGATTCTACACATCTTAAAATCCATGCAGGTTAAAGTTGCTAAAGTTGAGAAACAAGAAACATTGCTATAGAGTTACACTAGTAGTTTTACAGAATATATATTTCCCAATAGAACTTATTGACAGAATACTAGAAAACTGAAGTTTCTCAGATTCCTGGCAGTGTTTGGGTATATACTCCTCTACTAAATATTAGAAAATTTCCTCCCTCCATTCTATTCTTCCCACTGGAATAAGATGAAGGAGCACAAAGAAGAGGGCTAATGGGTAAGATAAACAAATCCTTTTTTGGCTTGGATATTAATTTTAATCAAAAACTGACCCAGAGAAAAACTGTTGGACCATAAGACTTGCTTGTCCTTCTACTTCTTCGAGGTGTGCACAGCAAACTGCTGAAATGCATATTTTCAAGCCAAGAAATACAAATGTCAATGACACCATTATTTAAGGGACAGCAAAATCAAGGTCAGTGGTTCCTTCACTGATTATGTTTCCAGGCCTGTGTCTTGGGAAATAGAGCCTCTGGCAATGATGGGAAAACATTCCAATGTGATTGGAGTTGTCTCAGTTTTTCACTCCATTCCAAGATTCTGGCCTGTTTATAAAAGTCTTGGAAAGTAGAGATCTTCATAAAAAGAGCATGGGTTTAGCCAACTGTCACAATTTAGCTTGCTCAAGTAAAGGAGTGAATTTTAATAACTAAATCTATGTGTTTCCTTTTTCTAGAATTACAGGCTTAGCCATCTGACAAAATCTCCCCCAATGCCAACACAGTGTTGCTTGCTTGCTTATTTTTATTTATATCCTGCCTTTAGTATTTTTGCAAATAACTCAAGGCAGCAAATATATTTAATACAACTTCCTCCTCCTGTTTTTCCCACAACAATAACCCTGTGAAGTGAGTTGGGCTGAGAAAGAGTGATTGGCCCAAGATCATCCAGGCAGCTTTCATTTCTAAGATGGGACTAGAACTCACAAATTCCTGATTTCTAGCCTGGTGCCTTCACCATTAAACGGAGCTTGTCTATGCAAATTCACTGATCTGAGTAACTGCATGAACATATAGTAAGTAATATTGAGGCAATGATGGATCCCTTTATTTCTACCCATTCCCAATTTCTATATCTAACTTTCTTGTAAGGAAAGTTAACTTTTCTCATCTCAAGTCCTAACTGCTGTAATACGCTGATATTGCCATCATTGTCAAAATTCATGAATAGAATCACACACGTAACATTCTAAATATGATATTCAGTTATATATGGAGGAATATTATTATCTAGAGATTCACTTTGTCTTAGAAGCCTAAACTCCAAGCAAGTTTTAAAAATTCAGATTTAAATTGGTCAAGTTAAACAATCCAACAGTAAGGAATGAACAAAGTTCCTCTCTGCACAAGCCAGTTGAAAGTCAGTTACAGAGATCAATGGGACCTTAGTTACACCTACTCTTTTCTGGATTTTGGCCAAATCTGTCTGCTGTTGAAATGTTCCTTTCATCCAGATATTTCCCGAGGCATCAAAAGAAAGAAAACTGGCCTGTAAACTGGTAAGGATAACTACACACTGAAAAAATTATCCTGAAGTTTAGATTAGATAAATCATAATTTGAATGACATTTCAATCAGAAATGAATCAGAATCAAAATATAATGGTTAGAATATGACTGCAAAGACCCCAAGAGAAGAGCAAGGGACAAAACAAATAATGGATCAAATGACCTTCAAGTGAAGTCCCTTTCTGGTGGAGTTTTCTCTCATCTAGTTTGTTATTAGAACTAAGTACAACATCCTTTAAAAAAAAAACAGTGATTACACTGATGACCAGATAATTTTTCTGAATTTCTCCAAAGGAGGGAGGAATTGTCAAGCAATTTATGAAGGACAGGCTTTTTCCTTGCTAGTAACAGGAACCACTACTGAAAATGCCTAGTGGACAGATTATCCCAATGAGGCTATGTGGTTGGGAATTCTGGGATCTGTAGAATGCTAGACTGACAGGGACTGTCATACAGAAGATCCAAGAAGATCTGTCATACAGATGTACAGACAAAGAAGACAGTGAACTTCAAGGAGATAGTGTGCAAAAGTGAAGTAATAATCACTTTAAAAAACATAATTCTAGGGGTATGAGAAGACCTGATTTGGTAGAACGGAGATAATGCATGACAAAATTGATGGTCCGAACTGGGACTGTTGGCTACATATCTCAACCTCATCCAGCAGCTGCCCTCTGACTATCACTAATGGAATGTTAGTTTGTCCTCCAAACTTCCATTTTGTGGCTTTGAAGCAGATGGAATGGAAGAAATTACCGTTTCTTGTTCAGCCTCCTCCCCGCCCCTGATACCGTCTTGCTGGCCAGAAAGTTTGGTTCTGAGAAAGTCAGCTCTTGTTTCTTTCTTTTGCTTTTTTTCTTTTGCTGTTTTTGGAGAAGGGGGGGATTTCTCCTG
>JANHZU010003765.1:69896-83530 GCA_032468055.1 Acrochordus granulatus
CAAAGAAGTGGAGAAGAGAGTGCAGGCAGGATGGAGTGGATGGAGAAGAGTGTCGGGAGTGATCTGTGACAGAAAGGAATCTGCGAGAGTGAAAGGGAAGATCTACCAGATGGTGGTGGGACCAGCAATGCTGTACGGCCCGGAGACGGTGGCTCTGACCAAAAGACAAGAGGCGGAGTTGGAGGTAGAAGAGTTGAAGATGCTGCGATTCTCATTGGATGTGGCCAAGTTGGACAAGATTAGAAATGAGCATATTAGAGGGACAGCCCAGGTAGGAAGGTTTGGCGATAAAGTGAGAGAAGCGAGGCTCAGATGGTTTGGGCATGTGCTGTGGAAGGACGAAGAATATGTTGGGAAGAGGTTGTTGAGGATGGAGCTACCGGGCAGAAGGAGAAGAGGAAGGTCTAGGAGGAGGAACATGGATGCCATGAGAGAGGATATGCAGGAGGTTGGTGTGACTGAGGATACTGAAGACCAAGGAAGATGGAAACAGAAGATTCACTACAGCGACCCCTGATGGGAGCAGCCGAAAGAAAAAGAAGAAAAGGAAAACATTCAAGACAGTCTTCCCAGGAGTGGACTTCCCTGTAAATTCACCCCAAGGTCAGACTGTGTAATGCTCAGAGAAATTGCAAAAACTCCAAGAGTTACATCTCAGAGTCCACAGGCCTCATTCAGCATGCTAAATGTTAAAGTTCATGACAGTACAATTGGAAAAAGCCTGAACAAGTATGGTTTGCTCGGAAGAGTTGCCAGGAGAAAGCCTCTTCTCTCTGAAAAGAATATGGCAACACAGCTTAATTGCATCTGAACAAACCACATGATTATTCGCATCTTGCATCTGAACACATCACAAGACTTCTGGATCACTGTCCTTTGGACAAATGAGACAAAAATGGAGATGTTTGGCCATAATGCAGAATGCCATGTTTGGTGAAAACCAAACACAGCATATCAGCACAAACGCCTCATACCATCTGTCAAGCGAGGTGGTGGAGGGGTGATATAGGTTTGTTTTGCAGCCACAGAACCTGGGCACCTTGCAGTCATTGAGTCAACCACGAACTCCTCCGTATACCAAAGTATTCTAGAGTCAAATCTGAGGCCATCTGCCTGAAAGCTGAAGTTTGGCTGACGTTGGCTCATGCGACAGGACAATGATCCCAAGCACACCAGCAAATCTCCAACAGAAGGGCCGAAAAAGAAAAGATTCAAGGTTTTGCAACTTCTAGACCTCAACCCAATTGAAATGCTATGGTGGGACCTCAACACAGCTGTGCAGAAACAAATGCCCACAAACCTCAATGAACTGAGGCAATGTTGTAAAGAAGAGTGGCCCAAAATTCCTCCACAATGATGACAGAGACTGATAGTCATAGAGAAAATGATTACTTCAAGTTATTGCTGCTAGAGATGGTTCTACAAGCTATTGTAGCTGTGTACTTTTTCACACATGACTTCTCCATTTTGGCTTTCTTTTTGGAAAATAAATGATGACATGGTGTAATGTCATGTGTTGTTGTTTATCTGAGGTTGTATTTACCTACTTGTAAGAACTGGTAAGGACGAGATGACTTTTACTATGTTCTGATATGTAAAGGCATACAACTCAAAGGGGGTGTACTTTCTTTTTCACATGCAGTATTTGTACTTCCAAACACTTTTTTCAGGAGAACAGTGGAGATTCATATGTCTCTGTCTCTTGCTTATAAGCCTCCAAGAAGCACCAGGTTCACCACTGTATGAAACAAAATACTACATGAAAATGGGCCTTGGCTTGATCCAGCAATACGAATGTTAGTTCATCCATAAACTGATTTCTGAGGAAACATGCCTAAGAGTTACACAGCTCTAATCCTGCTCACTTATCTAAGTAGGTTTTGCTGATAATTTAATCATGATTTAAAAGGAGGGTAGTTTTCACTGGAGGTGAGAGGTTAAAAAAATAACAGTCACAAACATTGTTTCTTAAGCCCACAAAACACTAAGGGGATTTCTTTATTTATAATTGATTATGATATCCCCACAATTTCTTCTATTTCATTCTACCTTAAATATTTTTGCCTCAATGGTTTGAGGTGGCTGATGAACTCAGTGATTTGCTATTTTGAGAAATGGGTCATTTGTGACTGGTCTGCACTCACAGTGACAGTCACACTCCATGGCATCCATATTATGGCTCCCAAGAAAACCTTTCAGAATTCCAAATATACCTAGTAGTATCTCAAAGCTTGGTAATTATCAAATATAAATGATAGCCCTGCTTCTATTCTCACTCAGTTAACACATTATGTTCTGTCCAAACAGTCCCTTGGTGATGTTGGAGAAAACGAAGATTCGACAGGAATACCCAGATGTGATGAACACTTTCTGCCAGTGACCATTCCTGTTTTGGAAGGACACATCCAAAGACTCACATACACCTTCAGGTTCACAGTGCTTCTGTACTCTTGATAACAACACCAAAAACAGGGTTTTTGCAAAGCTACAGAAAGGATGGAGGCCACTTCTATATAGAGACATTTGGCTGACCCATTTATGACAAGAAGTAGGATCTAATGTTATGAGGAGATTTTGCATGGACTTCACTCGACTTCTGCAAATACAGGTAAGACAATTTTAATAAGCTTTCCTTACTTGTGCACCGTCTAACTAAATCCATCAAGTGAAACACATTGCAAAGCTGGAGGCAATTTATATTTCCTCATTGCATCATCTCACTAGCAGCGGATACAAGAAGGTATCTTTTAGTGAAGAGGCCTTCAGTAAGTCAAACGTACATCTGGCCCATTCAGTACATATTTGAAAAACTGAATTGTATGGAATTAACCTCCCTTAATCTTTTCCAGAAAGTCAGAAGCAATTAAGGTTTGGGGCCTTAAAAATAAATTGGTCTGGGAACTGCAAGGGGCAATTTGTCTCTCTCGGGGATGTTTTGATGGTTTAAGGATAGAAATGGGCGTGTTTTGTCTGGCATAAGTTTAACACACCTATTTCCACTTTTATTTTAGTGCTTATTTTCTACTAAGAAAAAAACTGTTGAAAATTTTCTGAACCCTTTGGTATTACTGCATACAAGAGGTTGGCACTTACGATCTGCTCTCTGATTATCTATCCCGACTATAAATTGAGACCACACCAAGCTTTCAATATCAAGTAGGTTGTTGAGGCTGGTTCTATCCTTTGTTTATAGCTACAGGCAAAACCTCTCTCTTATTCCATGTATAAGTTGTTATTTTACTCCAACTCTGGGTTGGGACAGGTTATTCCATCATACCTGAAATTAACAAGTTAACTTAGATGGGAAAACATCTTGTATGGCACATGGTTTAAACACTTGCTACAACTTTTCAGTATCTGCTGCCTGAAATAATGCTCTTATTCGTTAAAAAAGAGGCAAGCCTATCATCATTTGTAGACAAAAAATATCTTATGTCAGCTATGTGCATTTTAGGCTTGCCACAGGACTTTCCATCTCTGGGGATTTAATTTCTGTTGTAAAACACAAGCTGATTTTCTGGATGGGAGAAATACTGTAGTCAGCATATTCATGCTTGGCATTATGGGTGGCACTATTGCATTTCTTTGTTGTACAGACTGCACATATCACTCCATGGCTCATTATATAGTAGCTCATTTTTTTCATCAGCTAACATTCATGACCAATGTTTTACATCATAAGTTTTGTGTACTCAAGTCTATACTTGAGTACTGTCAGTGATGGGCACCATAAACACCGGTATTGATTGGTAACCAAAATATTTGGCAGACATCAGGTAGCCTATCCCCGATGCAGCTCATCGTTGGCATAGTAGATTGACTGTAACATTCTTCACCATAGTTTTTCTTGGCATTGGATATATTAACAATTTATATTGATTTGTACTGTCATTGTGGGGCTGTTTTAGAGACAGAAGTTGGTTCCCTTGCTGTGAAGAGCTGATAGGGAAAGTATACTTTTTAAGAAGAGACTGTAAGAAAAAAGACATAAAATATGTCTGTCATAGCTGGGCTCTGTAAGAATCAGTGAAAATTGACATTTGTAGCACTTTTTGTATCCACTCCAATCTGAACCACTCTGAAGAACTGAACAGTATGGATTAAGAGTAAACGTATACTACAAATAAGTATGCGCCAATAAATTTTGTTATGTTACAGTTTTCCAAAAGAAACTCAAGAACGGGACTTTGTTCAAAATATTAAGATACTTCCTTTCTTTTCTAGAACTGTAATTCCCAGGTTTCTAGAAGAAGGCATGATAGAAATAGTCATTTCTGTGAAATCACAGTGGTTTTTCCAGGATGGATGGAGATATTTTGGAACCTTCTTTCTAGATCTGTACTTACTGTCTGCACACTTCAGCAACTCACCATGGGGACCTCAAAGAAGGGAAGTGGGAGGGCCAGAAAACTCTGAATAAGGCCATTTGCCTTTGGCCCCAGTTGCCTCTGATGTCTGTGCTGGAACATGCATAACAAATATGGCATCAAGGCACCAACCCCAGGGATGCTGATGCTCTCAGGGGATGGAGGGTGGTTAATGAGTCAAATGCAGCTGAGCTGAGTGCTTCACTAAACTTCAGTGTGACCTGGGCTCCATCAGTTTTATGATATCCCAAACAGCCCCCTCGGCTGTGATTTGGATTCTGTTTTGCTGAGAGATAGAAGGATCTATCCCTCAGAACAAACCTTTTCAACTGCTACAACTCTAACTGTTCATTCTTGTTCCCCATCCATCCTGATCAGTGCTGGAGACATCAGCACAAACTGCAGCAGTTAGTTTCCTAATAGGCTTCTTTCTCCGTCAGCTACAATCCAAGACCCTCGGCTTCTGTCTACCGCTCCAGCCAAAATGTGTGCGTGGGCAAGAAATCCGTCCCTGGAAAAGATCCTATAACAGTAAAGGCAGTTGCATGAAAACATTAGATGGTTGTGTTTTCTGTACACGTACAGTTAGTCCTCATTCAGTGACTGCCTCATTTAGTAAGCGTTCAGTTACAATAGTGATGAAAAGTAACTTTGTGACCAGTTCTTGCATTTATGACTTCAAGGGTCTGTAAAGCAAAGGAAAGCTGAAGTAAGATCATAAGCACAGTTGCCGTTTCATTTACTGACTGCTTTGATTAATGGCTTAACTTGCCGGTCCCGGTTATGGTTGCTCAATGAGAACTACAGTTTCCAGCCTCCAAAAATGTTTAGTTTACCATTCCTGATACTTAGACATGCCAGGTAGAATGCTTATTTGCTCTCCAGCAAGTTAGAAGAATTGAGTTGTGAAAAGTTGGCGCGTTGTGCATTGCTAGGGCTTGGTAGTCAGAGGGGCATTGCCTGAACATTATAACTTTTTTAAAAAAATATTTAATAATTTTCTGGATGTTCCAGTAAACATTTATTTCCATTTTATCTATAATATGGGTTGTGTTCATACACATGTACGTCTTCTTTCGCTCACTTTTTCAGAGGGTTCAAGAAATGCTATCTGAATGCTTAGAGGACACTCCTGCCCAGGGAATTCTCAATGAAAGATTACTATTCCCACTTCTATTGAATCACTTTGTGACTTCAGCATCAATTAACCCCAATCTCCCCTTCATCCTAAACCTGTTTCCAACCCTAAAAATAAATAATCTTCATAGGAAAGGACATTTTTGCACAAGTCCTTTGCAGAAAAAAAATGAATAGGGATGAAATTATGGGGGAACTTCACTTTTTCTAAGCTAGTCCCTCTGTCCAAATCCTCTATGATGTTAGGGTGAGTAGAAAACTACCACTTTAGAGATGGAGTGACTGCTAAAATTGGATTGCTCTGATTCAGAATAGAATCCAAAGAGAGTCTTCTGCATAATGAACAACCTCATCTCACTTCACAGGGAAAAGTCATACCTAGGCCTTGTCTTTTTATGCAAGCCTTATCTTCATTCAGTCATCCTCAATCTGATACCCTCTGGTTTTGTTTACTTATTGGTTAATTTACTTACTAACTCAATTGATAAACTATATCAGTTGCTAAAATGAGTCTAGGTGACATGCAATATGTTAAAACATAAAAGCACAATAAGAGTAATAACAAAACATCAAAATTCCCAATGTCACTGTGGTGTTACATATTGCCTTCCTGTACAGTCTGTTGGAAAGATCTCATTTTTAGGGCTTTCAGTTTTGGGGGGTCTTGGGCTTCACTTCCTGTATTCCCTAATCAGTATGAACTGGTTGGAGAAATAGAGAACTGAGGTCTAACAGAACTGGAGAGCCTATTTGGGGAAGATTGCCTTTCTGAATTGATTCTATAATGACTTAGAAAAATCAGAGCATTGTACTATAAAGAAACTCTACTATAAAGCAATAGAATGATTAATTTAGGCCACCTTCATTATGACATGTCAGCATTTCTAAGAAAATCCCATGCATGTTATTCCATCACAATTGGGCAATCTCTTCCATTCATTCTTTCTTATGGCAAACTGAACATGATGCATCATTTTCTTCTAAATCACAGTTCCACAATCCATAAGCCCCAGCCCTCACAGCACCCTCCAAGGCAAAATGTTGTTTTTGTGGGATGGTTGGAGGGTTTAAGGATGTGTGTGACTTCAGAACCTTCAAAACAGATTTGAGACGGTCATTCTACTTCTAAAACCTATCCCTACAACTGGGCCAATAAACTTTGACCTATCCAGGATAGCTGGATGGATGGATGGATGGATGGAAGGACAGACAGACTGTAAAGCTGTATTTTTTGGCCTGAAGGAGGTTGCAGCCATGTGATTTGGGTATGCATGGAATGCGTAGCAAATGGACCAAGAAAGCTTTTTATTCGATCTTCCTGATTAGCCTACAACATAGAAAATTCCATTTGCTACTCTCAAAGATACTCCCAGAACTACACAAGCCATTTTCTATACCTATGAGATTGAGAAATTCAGCTGTATTTTGCAACTAGTGACTATGTGACAAGCTGAAAGGACTGAATAGGAACAAAACAACTTGGGAAAACATTCCTCATGCCTTGCTACTGAGATTTTAGCTGCGGCTCACTCTACGTATAGCAGAGATGAATACTGTACTTTCCTTAATTCATAGGAATGCTGCTGCCTGGAATGGTAGGCTCTGCCCTGCAATCACATCACGATCCAGATTATCATTCATTATAGTCCTAGCCTTTGCTCAATTAACCCAGCTGTATGGTTTCATCCTTACCACACAGGCAGGGTTCTTACAACACACTTAACCATCTTCCTAACAGAAAAAAATATAATCAAGGTTAGAATTAACTGAGCTTTGCCCGTTGTGCCAATATAGCCAATACAGTTATTCTGCTAGAAGTTGTATAGCCAGGGTATTCTTGAGACATTTAATCGTTTAGAGTTCAGTTCAGGATATCTTTTCTTTCATAGAGGAGATGATCAAAAAGAGAGCTTCTAAACCGCGACATTTCAACCACAGCTGTGGTGCTTTTGGACTATAATAAAGTTCGGACTTCTCATTTCATTTTCTACTTATCTTTGTAGTGCTTGGGATTTTAGGCTACAGGTTTTAAATTGCCTTCTGCAATGTTTTAATGCTCTCTTCTAAGTAATGGAGATTGGTAATAGGTATGGTGCCCCTCTTCCTGTAGGAGGTGATTGTTGTTGTTTTGGGTAGTCTTCTTTGATCAATGATGGTCATTGGGTTTGGGTTTCCTTTTTCTTACATCATTTCTATTACTGTAACCTGTTCAGAGTCTTTTTTGGAACTGAACAGTGTATATAGGAAGGTAAAAAGGTTTGTCGTCATGTAGGCCCATGGGAATGGAAAGGCAAGATAGGATGGGTTTAAATGAAATTGTGTTTGAATGCAAGTACCAGAAATGTGCATGGCTACTGATCATCTTTGTCACTATCATAACTGATTTCTCTGTAGTTTCCAGAGTCTCTACCTCATCTTTGGCTCTTCCTGAATTCTACCTCTTACATGTTTTTTGTTGTTTTTCACTAAAGTGTAGTTGGGAGGTTTTCTTGATGACTCATTTTTTCACCTCTCTTTCATTCCCTAAACCTACTTCCAATTCTTCTTTCTCTTAGCTATACCATTCTCACTCTGGAGGGTGGCCAAGCTTTGACTACATTATGAAGAGTCCTCCACTGGAAATGCCACTCTTCTCTTTGAAGTTTTCCTTATCTCTTTGAAAGCCAGTTGCTCAATTTCTGGTTTAAAAGTCAAGAAGCACAGGAAGGGAGAACAACATATTCTGAATTTGCCAAACTCATAGAGAACACCTGGGCAGTATAAAGCTGAGTGGCACAAAGACAGCCATTTGTACCCAGTCCTCCTTACTAATAGCAAGGAAAATACAGAAGAAAGATTGTCATTATTGTAATGAATCCAAATTTTATCTACTATTTCCTATCATGTGAAAATACTATGCCAATCTTTTTTTAAATTTTTAAATTTAATAATTTATAAATCACTACCCTTCTCTTGCCTCTTGTTCCTTTGACTCAGTTTCCCTCATCAAACCCTTTCATTAAGTTTACATGTTATTCGAACTATAACTTGTTTTAGGATAATTGCTAAATTAACCATATTTAGTTGGTTCATGCAAGTGCAGTCAAACTCCATGTTTTACAAACTACAATGCTTGGGTGCCCTTGACATAATAACCCAACCCGATGTATCTGCTTTATACCCATGAGCATATATGTTGGGGAGAATGAAAAACAAAAAAACTCAGGATGGCAGCCATGATCAAAGACAAGAGCCACAGCTTCCTCTCATCACCCTTCCCAGTACTAGTGTTTCAGTGAGAATTTTTTCCTCAACCAAACTGACCTTTGGCTCCAGCATTTTGAGTGGATTAAAATGTGATATGAAGCAATAATGTCATGTGATTGGGCCTGGGTAGAATGTGTGAATCTAGCCACTATAGTTGGTAAGCCATGATTTATATTATGTCATGCTGTGTAAAACCCAGCATTCATGTCTAGACATAATTGGCAAATCTAGTACATCAGATCACTGAATTTTACATAATACAAGGGTGGAACATATGATTATATATGTTGTTTGGAAGCGTTTTAGGGGTTGAACTATAATTCCAAGCAGCCTCAGTCAGAGAGTGACAAGTGCTGGGAGTTTAGTATAGCAATATCTGGCAGGCCCCAAGTTCTTTAATTCTAGCTTCTAACATTAGGCAAGATAAAGAACCAAATACTGCTCCAAATAAATCACTGCAGGTAAAAGTATGTTTGGGATTGCCCCATCCTTTTCAAATGGTGCCTTGTGGAGAATCAAGTCTGCAACATAATAGAGAGAAGGAGAGACAAACATTAAGCTATATTCCCCGGGAGAGGAAAGGCTGGTATTAAGCATTTTGCATGCTGTTGCTAGCACAAAAGTACTTATTGCACCATTATTTTCCCCCCTCCTTACACACTGGATTTTGTATTTTCACTTTTGCTGTTGCTGGAATACAATTACACAAGAAATCTAAATAACATAGGCCAAAATTACCGAGGGCAGCTGGTTGCTTCTGCAGAAGACGTTTCTGTCTACTTGAGCAGATTGTAGCATAGCACAAAGCCCAGAGAGAGTCATTTCAGGCAAACATTTCCTGAGTTTTGAAACTCATCAATACTATTTACTGCAGTCTGCATTTTTTTTTTACAAAGTTCCTGTACATTATAACCTTATATCTGTCTGTATGCCTGTCTATCTTCATAAAGAATTATGTGACTATTTTTAATTCAAATAATGGCTGGAGATTTGTCTTTAAGAAATATTTTGCCTTCTTATTCACCTGCATCCTCTTATGTGCCAGATTTCTTCATTAGTGAATGTATTCAAATGCAAACATTATAGAATCTGGTAGTTACTGGCAGAATTGTTACTTCTAAATAAAATCCATCTCTGTTGCATCTTCTGCCTTAGCTCTTGTTACGCCACTACTGACTACATGTGCTGAGCCCAGATTCCAAGTTCCAGTTATCAGAACTCCCATAAACTCAGATAAATGGCCTGACTTTATTGGGATGATACATGATGGCCTGGGAGTCATGTGAGATCTGGACGTGTAGCATGGCCTTTACATATAAATGGTAGACAACCATTTACAGTGTTTCGTAATAGTTTGACATTACAATAGCACTGAAAAAAGTGACTTACAACCTGTCCTCAAACTTACAACCTTTGCAGCATTCCCATAGTCACCCAACCAAAATTCAGGCACTTGGCAACCACTTTTTATTTACACCACTGCAGAATCCTGGGGTCATATGATTACCACCTTCCTAGCCAGCTTCTGACAACAAAGTCAGTAGCTACCTATAGAAGAGAATATTTGTAGCTCAGGGCTGTACTGTGAGGTAGTCTGATGACGTTATCTAGTTTGGTAATGAAACGTCTGCAAGAAAACAACCAAGCTCAGAGAGCACCAAGGCCTCACAAAGTCAATGGGGGAAGCTGGATTCACTTAATGACCATGTGATTCACTTAACAAATGCAGTGATTCACTTAACGATAGCAAAAACATTGTAAAATCAGGCACAACTCACTTAAGCACCTTGCCTAGCAATGGAAATGTTGGTCCCAACTGTGGTCATGTCATAAACTATCCATAGTCTCTTAATATGAAAAAAAATCCTTACACAGTGCTGCAACTTGCTACAATGGGAGGGGGAGTAGACTGTTGTCAGAGGAAAGCAGAAAAGAATAACCCTGCAGAGAATGCCTAAAAGTTGCATATAATTAACAAATCTTGCTGGATTACAGCCCAGAGTCTCCCTTCTAACATTTCTGTCTGCTTCAGATAAATACATTGCTTCCTGTAAATACATTACTTTTTTGCCTTTTTCTCTCCATTTACAGTAGAACTGCTGGCATACTCTGCCCTTATAATTTACTGTAGCTGTGTATCACACATGCTAAACCAGCATTCTTCAACCTCTCAACTTTTAAGATGTCCTAGAATTACACACACACACACACACACACAGAGAGAGAGAGAGAGAGAGAGAGAGCATGCTGGCTGGGGAATTATGGGAGTTGAAGTCCACCCCGGCTCAGTGTTGCCAAAGGTGAAGAACACTGTGCCAAACCATAAACTCTTCTTTGGAAACTACAATGGTTCTATTCACAAATCACACTAAATCCCAACAAACCTAATACAGTGTAATGATCTGCTTCACATAACGCTCCAACAACATTTGTTTGACTTTGGCTTAGCCACAGAGATTGGTCCATCATGGTTGACAACCTAGTTTGCTTTGCAAATGCAGCTTTTTGAGTCAGGACAGAGATACTGCTGAGTTCAGTGAATATCCAGTCCCTTTGCAGTAATTTGTTTTGTAGTCTCACAACTCAATCTTCTGCCAATGCAAGTCCTCCTTGTGCGAGCAAGACTTATTCTCAGACTTTACAGACTGTAACATAAAATTGCAGTGCTTTATTTTCTTCCCTGAAAGCAAGCATCACTCCATGACGTAAGGCTTACGACTAAGTAGTAGACTTAAAGTTGCATTGTTCATCTCAACACTGTCTCTGCAGTAGAGGAATAATAATTCTGGTTTATTAATATTTTAAAGAAAATTAAATGTAAAACTAGTTTGGTAAAATGCTTTACGGAGGTTTGCCACGGTTATTTAAAAGGCATATGCAGTGAAACAATTTAATAACAGAAAAAACAGCAAGGCAAATATTGCTCTGATAAGACACTGAACTGGGAAAATAAAATGTAACAAGCAAGCAGGCCAAACATAGAAAGGCTTTATGCAGCTTTGGCACTCAGGGGGCTTCTTCCTACAAATGCTATTTCAGAGTCCAGATGTGATGAGACCAGTTTCCCAGTTCCAGCCAAATGGAATAGAGATACTGTACGTACTTGCTAGGCATGGAGAGGCCACCTTTGGTCTGAAAAGACTATACAGTATGTGCAAAATATAAAATGAATTATACAACTCTGGTTGCTCTCTACTCCATTTGTTAATTACTGCATTGTCCAAACTCTCCTGTTGCTTCCCTTTCCTTTGCATTTATAGCTGGATTTGCAAATCATGCCACACACATTAAGCATCATTGGCTTAATGATGATTTGTTATGCAACCCATCATTGGTGAATTTGCAAAGTAAGGTAACGTTCAATTTGCAAAGTAAGGTAACGTTCAACTCTGCGAAAGCAAACTTTGTCTAAGTAGGAATAACTTTTCACCCAGTGCAGCACTCGATCGCGTTCGTTTAATTGGCCCGTGTCTTGATTGGAATGCAAACATTCAGAAAAGGACTCGGACAACACCTGTTTACAAACATATCATTTAAAAACCCGAATGTATTGTCATAACTGCTGTTCTACGCCACACAGATCTCCCGACGGATGTAACGTTCAAAAGCACATCCCTCGGCCATCTAGCTACTGCCGCGACCCCTACGGAGCTTGGAACACCAGCCACAAGAGCGCCCCTGAGCACTTGCAGAGTATCGTTTACTCCTGGTTCCAGACTGAGCCAAGTCATAGTGCTGGGACCGGGAGGTGCGAAGTCTCGAGCGAAAAGCTGAGGAGGACGGCAACAGCCCCGCGCCCGCGCCCGCGCCCTTCCCTTCGAGGGTCGCGGTTCCTCCCCGGCTGCTGCAGAGCCGCGGGTGACGCTCACTCTCCTCGGGGAGAATGTTATGCTTGGGAAGGGGGTCGTACCAAGGGAGGAAAAGGGGGGAGCCACAGGGAATCCCCGCGGGGATCGCCCTCCTCGCCCCGGCCAGCTGCTAGATTAGGGGGTCCTAAGGCGCCGGGGCGGGTCCGACAGGCCGAGGCGCAGCGCACGGCCCGCCTCGCTGCCGCAGGGGGCAGATGCGGGCGGCGACGCACCGGCCACCCCCGGCAGCCGCTCTTGGTACGGTCCTCAGCCTGGTTCTTTCCATGTGTTGTGCTCGAGGCTCCAGTCGGATCCCGAAGAGAGCGAGGGCGGAGCGGCTGCAGCGGCGGAGCGGCACCAGCGCGGACGGTAAGCGGCGCCGCGGCGGCAAGCAGGACCGGGGCTCCCTCCGGAGAGCGCGGGGAGGAGGGTGCGGTGGTCCCGCCGTAGGGAGCCCTTCTCCTTTCCGGCGGAGGAAAGAGCCGAGCGCGGGAGCTGCTCGGGGCGCCCTTGCGCGGCTCAGCCGCTGCCGTTCGAACCGGAACGCGGAGCCCGGCCGGAGCGGGAGGAAGGAAGGAAGGAAGGAAGGGGTGCCTCCGACGCGCTTCCCTGAGCTCGCTCGGCTTTCTTTAGGAAGGAAGCCTCTTCTGGAGAGAGGGGCTTCTCGCCGGGCGAGCTTGTGGCACGCGGTGACAGCAAGACGGGGTCACTCTCGAGAGGCGGGCTGAACTTTGATGGGGTTTAGTTACGGCCGGCGGGGGAGGCTGCCGAGACGACGCGGCGGTCCTCGTGGGAGCGGGCTTTCCCCGAAAGGAGAGGGAGGCCCGCGGATTCCTCTCGGCGGGCTCCAGCTGGGCGCCGTTCGGATGCGCGGGCGAGAACTTTCAGCATCTCCAGGCGGCAGGACCTTTGGACGAAGATGCGGGCCGGTTTGCAGGGAGTCTCTCTCCTGAGACTCGGGATTGTCTGAATCAGACTGTGGGAAGGGGAAGTATTGGCGGGGTTGGGGTGGGAGGGTCAGCAGCTGGGGGCAGGT
>JANHZU010003765.1:96653-108450 GCA_032468055.1 Acrochordus granulatus
ATTTTCTTGCATGTGTAAATTGGCTTCAGCTATTAGCGTGAGCTTTTGCAGCTGCGCTCCAAAGTTTTCCCTCAATTAATTGGAGAAGGGATTGGCTATATTCACAAAGCACACTTATCCTTTGTTCACTTCATTATGGCTTTTTCAATTAACCCAATTGTTCAAGTTCACCCACAATACCCTGAACTGAAAATAAAAGTTGGGCTGCCCTTGAGTCCCCTTATGGAGGACTTCTCATTGTGAGTGTGAAGCTAGAACAACAGGAAAGTGGACAGAAATTACTTGATGCTTAGTTGTGAAATTACTGTGAAGAAGAAACCCCGTCTTTCTATTGTTGTAATGAGTCATCAAAAGATACTTAATGATGGGGGCTTGAAATCTGTACCAGGAAACCCCTTTGAAAGTTTTCCCCACCTCCAAATTAGCTGCAAAGTTTTAGGATTTTGAGTCAATCAGTGGGGGAAAGACTGGCCATCATTTGCACTTGAATAAAAAAATATACGGTTTATGCATGGCCTTACACTAATGATTATTACAAGCAAGCAAACTGAGGACACTGGAGTTGGAAAGTGCTGTAAACAGTCTTGCTTCCCACAGTTGCCTTCAAACCAGCTTTTTCTAAATAACATTCCAAAGAATGCAGAGCCAAATTCCTGCACAACATAACTGGGTGGCTTCTTCTGCTGACATTTACAATCCAGATGTCTCTTGATGTTGAATCTTTTCATGTTTGTGTCTTCTCTTTCCACTGTCCTAGCCTTTATAAAAGGTGCATTGGGTGCTAATTCTGTCCTTCAGACATCTATTGGATATGTGTCACTTTCCTGCATGACAGCAATATGTGGCATCTGTAGAGTGGGATACATGGCGAACTATGTTGTAGCTAATTCCCGACTTTTTTTGCTGAAGCTTCCATCCATCAAAACCCTTTGTGACTTGAGACAGATATTGCTCCCAAATATCTGGATCTTCAGAAAAGGCCGTTCTTCTGCGTTCTTTCATTCCAAATATTTTTTGGAGAAGCAGCCAAACTATGGGATTCATTCCCCAGAAAGATGTGCAGGACATCCATCCTATTTGTGCAAGCCAAAAAATTACGTATTTCCTCAATACTTTTTTATTGTAATTTGTTCCTTTTTTCCTGGATTTTGACTAGTGAAAGCTCTTAATACATTTGATTATAGTACCTGTAATAGCTACTCTTGGGGTTGTTTTGTTTAATTAGTCTATGAAATTACATGAGCTGGTTTGTCATTGATGGAATGGCTAAAGTGGAGATTAGGGTGACAATTTATGTGTCACCAAAAATGAGGACAAGAGAGATATCACCTTTTATAACATCTATGTGTGCTAATATAAATGTCAAAATAGAAGTAATTACAAGCTATTAAATAGAAATGGGTATTAATTAAACAGAAATGGGTAATAATTACCTTATTTTAATGTAAAGGCATGGACTTTAGGTCAGCCTCCTTGCAGTTCTTGATTTTTAAACTGGATTTTGGCTAGATAGCTTTGTAATTGTCCTCTCAAAACTAGGAGAAACTCCTTAAAATTGACAAATTTACCTATTTTATTATTAATTTATTTACATCTTAAATAAATGCTCATTTTATTTATGTTTAAATATCAGAGTCTAGGGACAAACGAGATCACAGCCTTAGCTTAGACCTACTTCCAAGAAGTGCTTACTGTCTAGTATTGGAAAGTAGGTGATTGATAAGCTGAACTTTGATTCTGAGTGGCTGTGGAATTCTGGAAGTTGAAGTCCATGTGTCTCAGAGTTAACCAAGGTTGAGAACCACTGATATAAATGATAATAAAGGAAGTTTGGCATTTCCCTTAAACTTAATTATCTTTTGAAAATATCACAGCATGTATGGGAGTTAGAGGGTTAACCCACCCTTCTCTGTCATATAATACCTCTGCAATCCTCTCTCCTACATGGCATTAAACTCAGAAGCTCTATTCTGAGCTTCTATGGCATCAGTGTAAGATTTTTTTCTGATATCCCTTGTCATTGGATGGGCACAATTTTCAAGGAGATGGGCAAACTATTCAAGCAGAATAGCATATGGAAAGAAGAGGACTAGGTAATGGAAACAGCAGGATTTGCTCTTATTTCCTCAGGGAGGAAGTCTCTGGATAAATTGGAATAATAAAGAACCTCATTTTGACCCCTCTCCTTTAAATATGGCAAATTTAGATCAACTGTCTAGGCAAAGATATTTTGGAGGAACCCCAGGGTCCAGATAAAAAATGCTGCTTTACTTTTAAACATTGTTATGGTGGAAGGGATGGGAGGTTTTCAGAAAAAAATTGCAGTTATGGAAGGAAAGGATAACTACTACACCCCAATGCAATGCCACCAACAGAAATGTTATCTGAGAGAGGGAAACCACCATACATGCTGTGATATTCCCAAGGGATAATCCAGTTTAGGAGGAAAACCCCAAACTTCTTTTGCTATCACGTATATCAGTGTTTCTCAAAACTTGGCAACTGGACTGTAGTACAATAAAAGTTAATTTAACAGTTGCTTTTATGAAATGGACAGATAATAAATGCAACTATTAAATTATCTTCTTTTGAACTAGTGGAAGGTGGATATGTTTCCTAATTGTCACAGGAAGGAGGTTTTTCTGTAGATTGCATCCATTTCATATGTGAATCATCTTGGTTTGAGAACCATCTCTTGAATCTTCTTGGAGGTCTTCCTTCTGATCTTCTCCTTATTCTGCATAAGCTAAAATCTTCCAGAGCAAACCCTTTGCTTTTTTAGCTTTTATTTACTGCAGTTGTATGTCTTCTTTCATACATCTCCTTCTTTCATACATCACACAAACATATAGCACAGACAATAACTTCAGAATAACACTGGTGGTATTTCATAATACTATTGGAAGCAATAGATGACAAGCCAAGGCCCTATAGATCCAAGCATTGTAATGTCAATGACATAAGGACTGAATCTTGGATCTTTGGCATGACATTTGTTTACCTGCTTGCAAGTACTTGTAAAAGATTCAGGAGACAGGGCAAGCTAGTTTGTTGCCATCTGTCAACCAGTTGTTAAAGAACAGGATTAGGAAGTGCTATTTGAAAACAAATCCACTATGGTGCATGCTGTAGTGATTGCAATACCTATTTTAAATCCCAAGGAAGCCAGACTCCTAAATTTAACCTGAAACAGGAAGCAAAATATACTTCTGGCACAAGCAACACAAGCATCAGCAATTGTGGTCTCTGCCTAGGAGCCTTTTCCAGATTTTTCTATAATCCCTGGGGATCAGGCAAACATTTTTCCATGGAGAGAGCAAAATATTTTGTGTGGTGTGTGGCAACAAGAAGTCTAGCTTCTCCCTAACAAATCTCAGCAGCTTGATACAATATGGAAAATGTCGGCAAACTTTCCAATTCATTTTTGTGATAATAGCTTTTTCTATTGCACTGAGCAGCAGATGGGGAATACCATCAGAGTACAATGTACATTATCTAAGGTTACTTCAGATGGTTCTTAAAGAGGAAGGTTGTGTCTTCAACTATGTTGTTTGAAAGTATTTTACTGGAATCTGGCTTCTTGCTGATGTGTTGGATTTCAGCCATTGACCATGATGCATAGAGATTATGGAACCTGATATATAATCTGAAAAGTACTAATCTGTGGGTGCTGGTTCAAGAGCTGGGTTTTCCTGACTGTTCTCCAAGATTCAGAACCATCTGGGTGATGCCATATTTAGTTGAATTGATATCTGGCAAAAGTCATTACTTTTTTCTGTCTTGACTGCTGCCATGTTATTTTTGACTAGTAGTTCACAGGAAAGCTTCCTGGCAATTTATAATTCTTTTATCTTTGAAATTTACTCAGGCAGCAATAAAGAATGCTTCAACATCAAATTAACCTTTTACAAGATAATGTAAAAGTTTTAAACTAATCTCCATTTGAAAATATGCTGACAGTGTACCACTACTTATTTTCTTCAAAGATCCCAGAGCACAGTCTTTTCTACAGTAGAACTATCATTCCCAGAATTCCCAAATACCATGATCACTGGAAGTTGTATTCCAAAAATTCTGGAAGGTGTTATATTGAGTAGGCTGTCATAGAGTTCTGGAATATAATCCAATGCATGAGATGAGATATTTTGCACAGATGCCTATCATCCTTCTTTATAGAAAGTATCAACACCTTTTTCAGGTGTAGCCTATCTAAATAAAAATAAAACATAGCTCAGTAGTAAGGATTTATTTGCTGATATTCCTGGTGTTTTTTTAAAAAAAACAGCACAATGCGCTAATCTACTGTGATGTAGTAGCTAAAGTAATTGGTTTGGACTTGGGAGAAATGTGTTCAAGACACAGTTGATGTCTAAATCATGACTCTTAATAGTCTGGTTTTTATAGCCAGCTGTCTCTCAGCTGAATTTCTCTCTCAGGCTAATTTTAATCTGTGTGAAAGACGTATATATTATTAACCAAATGTATAAGTGTTTTCTTGGATCAGGTCTAGAAATCTTCCTGGTTTAATCATGGGCAAAAAAATGCATTTGAAAACCAAAAGTTGAGTTCTGTAGGTGATACACTTACCGATATACAGTGTAAATCTGATAACTTGTTATATATAGTACTGTTTTGGTAGGTGCTGCTTTTTGCCTTACAGGAAACATCTTTTGGTGTGTACCTAATGGAGTTTTCTGTTTATCCATAATTCTGTGCAGCAAGTTGTACATTGGAAGTCTGCTGCATAAATGCATTGGCTCAAGAAATTTCTTGAAGAAATTGGTAAATAGTCTCTTATCCTCATTTTTCGTTTGTTGAATAGATATGGCAGCTTCTGCAAGAAGTGCTGTCAAAAGCTGGAAGATCATTTTCTAATAACTAGGGATAAATGTCTTATTGTCCTCATTTTCACAGCATTAAGCTGTGCTTCAGATTTGGGCAGGAAAAAAAATTGCTCAACTTGGCACAGTATCTCTGCTGAAGTTGTAGAAGCTAAACTCAAAGTGCCTTTGAAATTCAAAACAAGGGTTTTTCAATTCTGCCTCTATAAAGCTTCTTTGATTCACTAATTCCCAATTACTATGTTACAATGCTTTGGTGTTATCTAGGGCTTTTGGATCTTATTCAGTACTTTTGATTCACTGATTTTAACATGAAAAGCTTAGGACATGTAATTTAAGGACTTGTGAGCTACAATCTAGTCATCCAAGGTATCTCCTCCTCTTCAGTCTTAAAAAAAATCCAGCGTTCTGTTAGAAAACCGAGCTTACTGCTTTTCAGTTGAAAGGACTGTGTTAGTATGCTTAGTATGAAACCACGTTCTGCATCTAGAAAGCTGCCCCCATGGAAGAAGGACTCCAACATGGCATCCTTCTTAATGCCCCAGGAGCAAATAAGCAGAAAGTACTGGCTGGGTAAATCAGCGCTTTGACTCACTGGCTGTGGCTCTCCCTACTTTTGAAGAAATTTTCAGCATAAATCTATGTCATAATAGATAATAAATCGTTCTGATTTTCCTAATAATTCCCATTTCGGATTTACTTTCTTCACCCCTTCCTTGAGCAGTGTTAAATTAAATATTCATGTAATTCTTCCCACATGACACTTGGCTCTCTTTCCTGTTGAGTAATTGCCAAGTCAAATTCCCTCAGTGTCCACAAAGCTGATTTTTTTCCACACTTTGCCATTGCTTATGTTGAGCTACCCAGGTGTGTCTAAATCTTAGGGTTATCAGAATTTGGAACACTGCATTCACTATTTATTCCCTTCTGTTCCTGCATATAAACCAAGCAGAATTTTTGTGTCATTTGATCACGGTACCTCTTTTCTAGCACACCAATCTCAGAAGCTCTCTGTGTGCCAGAGGTCTCTTTATTTGTATTCCACATTTTTAAACTGCCCCGCCTTCCTCAGAGTGGCCTGTTAATAACCACATCGATTGGCACAATTTGCCAGTCCTCCTGACTTTCATTTGGCTCTTCTCATGTGCATAGGACTCATCTTCCTTGCACCATCCAGCACAGGTATAATGTCTCTGCTTTGAGCAGAGAAAAACCACCATCAGCTTTTGGTTGGCCTTTTCTGTCGTATGAAATGCAAAGAGCCCCTGGCTTGTTCTGCTCCCCTGCCAAAAACTGGGTGGACTTAAAAGACGTATTGGGGGACTGGGTTGGATTTGCCTGTTCCTAGGGCAGCTCAGCAAATGAAGCCTCTCATCCCAGTTGGAGGAGAAATATCCCAGATAAACCAAGGAATATCTCAACTTGAAGGTCCTTTTCCTGATGATTAGGATTGCAAAAAAGTTTGAAGCAGGACTGTGTGCCTACCACTACCGCAGTGCTGAGGAGAAGAACTTGGCTGCTTTTGCTGTTTATTGTGCATGAAGGAATCAAAGATTTCTTTGTGAAAATGAAAAGCAGATGATTGAAAGAATTTTGCCCAACTCCAGCACACTCTTACTTTCCAGCCCCCTTGAGCAGCCTGCATTGGGAAAAATGCATCTAATGACATTTTTTTGTTACTTGTTGGAATTCAAATACTTCCATTTATCACAGCTATTTCAATGTGGAAAGAAAATCCAAAACTCATTGCTTCCACAGATTTTTTTTTATTTTAAAACAAACATCTCAGGTCTGATTATGTGACAGCCTGTCATTTCCAGTATGGTGAGCTTGAGCAGATAAGCTATCTGTGACACAGATATTTTCCAGTAGAGGCTGAAAGATCATTTCTGTGTATGAATATTCAGATCTTTGTGCTACAAAGGAAAGTTATTCCAAAAGTCACCAGAGATTCCAATGTTGGACATCAGTGTATTTCAGATACCCTAAAGCACATTTCTAATTAATAAATTATTTTATAAAAATTACTATGTTCTTTCATCATTCAAAAAAATCCAAAAATAGATTCAAAATACAATAGAAGCTGAGAACCATGTTCTGCATTAGCAGATAACACATAAAAAAAACAAGGCAGTCAAATGTAAGGCATCACATAATGTACACCTAGCAAGAAATTAGAGTTTTCACACATCTTCTTCAACTAGCTAGATATCTCAGTCACATAATGATCCCAAAATTTATCCTTATCCTCAATGCCCTCTGTTTTGTTACTGAAGGAAGATATCAAAAATTCCCCTTCGAACAGAGACGGTGTCCATGTGGTGGAGGAATAATTGAATTGATGGAATTGCTTTTTATTGCCTTCTCTATGCAAGTAGTACCACCACAGAGATGGCTCTGCCTACCTCAGGCTAGTCTGTTCAGAAGCAGATTGTAGGCAAGATCTCCCTAATCAGTGTTGTGCCTGGGCCGGAGATGCTAGGGGAGAGATGTCTCTTTAGGACTGGTGTTTCTATTCGTTTGTAACTGGGGAAATAGTTATTTGTATGGTTAGTCTGCATATCTGAACACAGTGAAAAAGAAGGCAAATGTTAGAGATTTAAACCTTTCAATCACATTTTGTAGAGTCACAGCCCCAGGTTTATTACTGAAGGTATATGAAAGTATACAGGCTCTTTCATATGTGTATGTGAAAAAGAGATTGGCACAGTTTCCAAATATTTCACTAAACTACTGGATAACTTTATCAGTTGTCCTGAGAGCCAACACCTCCATGCTTATGTTTGTGTGTTTGCATGTATATACACTAAAAATGAGATCAGTAGAAAATTGGGGGTTGACCCTTGAGTGAGACCTGAAAGGGGGTGGGATTATGAACAAGAGAAGATTTGAACTGGAGTTTTACTAGTCGTCAGGTCTATCGTAACTACAGTGTTACGCTAGCGTGCCCACCCTCTCGGAAAGGAGTATTATGTTGGAAAAGTAGATGGTCAAGAGCATGCTACAGAACAAGCACGACAGATATCAATCACTGGATATGGGGAACCTACTCTCCATGGTTTCACTGTTTCTGCAACCTTCATTTGCAGCTATCAGAGCATCTCCAGGTTTTTCATGATTCTCACTGATTGTGGTATAGCGGGGTGGTAAAAATGGGCAAACTTTTGCCCTTAAGTCCTCTAAGTGGAAAACCTGAACTGACTGTTCCATTCTCCTTGATATTATCACCTCCATGATAATTCCTTAAAGACTGAAAATCTGAGCAAAAGCGAACATGAACCATGAAGCGTATCATCACTTGCAAAAGTTTTGGCTGTTCTAGATTTGCATCTATGATAATCATAATAATGGATTACTATATATTTCTTCACTCATCTTGTTTTACCAAGTTTATAATACTAAGAGTCCTATATCTATATTTTTCTGACATGTTCTTTTTTTGTGTATAGTTATGGTACAATTTACAAGGTAGAAAAAATAACCTGAAATAACTATGAAACAAAAAAGGTGATGACAGGCTGAACAAGTAAGTAATGCATGTAGTATTCAAGTGAGGGGTTTCCAAAGACTGGTGATTTCAAACAGTAAGCAGTGATCTTTCTTGCACAGCTTGATGATTTCATACTGCAAACACTGATTTAAGATGAATAGCTATATGATTTCAAACCGTAAACAATAACAAGAAGCAGAAACTTGCTCATGAAGTACTGCTTTAGTTGATGGAATGGTTGATTTTTGTAACCAAGAACAAAGGAAAGGAGGGAAGAATGTTTAGAATGAAGATGCAGTAATAGCTCATGATTAAGAAATCAGTACAGGTAGTCTTCGATTTACAACCATTCATGTAGTCACCATCTGAAGTTACGACAGCACTTTAAAAAGTCACTTTCAACTGGTCCTCACACTTACAATGATTGCAGCATCTCCATGGTAACATGATCAAAATTTGGGCATTTGGCACCAGGCATGTATTTATAAAGCTTGCAGTATCCCAGGATCTCTATATGCAACCTTCCAAGCCAGCTTCTGACACCAAAGTTAATTGGGGAAGCTGGATTCACATAATGACCTCATGATTCACTCAACAACTGCAGTGAATCAGTTAAGAACCATGGCAAAATTGAGTCATAAAATTGGGTGTGAGTCACTTAACAACAGCCTTGCTTAGCAATGGAAATTCTGGTCCCAATTGTGATCATAAGTTGAGGACTACCTGCAGACACTTGCAAGTCATTGGTATGAGAAAACATCTATCTGCAAAGGAATCTTTTGCTGTTGTGTCTTCCATTCTCTATGGTATCAAAGAAACTGGAAATTGGAGAGAGATTGCACCTCACCACATCAAGTCCCAAAGCTTCAGAAGGGAGCATTAGAGATCAGTCGCAGAAGCCATCATCTCGGATGGTTTCTTAGCTTCAGTGGATGTGTCAGAGTCTACATACGCTACCCAATCAGGCCTTCCCATTGACAGTTTCTGAGATTTGCATACAAGAACAAACTCTCCCCTTCAAACTGGTCATCGGACCCAAGATAGTTGCTAGTGATTGGTCCTCTGGCCTGGGAGCCTGAAGAACCTGGAGTGTCACATTGATGCTTATCTGGACAATCTCTTATCAGAGAATCCACTATGTAGAAAGCAGTGAGTGACAGTTCCTGGACCTGGGAGTCAAGATGAATCCAAAGAAGAAAGACTTTTCTGGCTGTAGAAGCACAATCTCAAGTTTCAAAAGAGGAAGATTGGAGATATTCAGCATTTTTGTTCCAAAATGGAAATGCTTTGGGTCCAGCTCAGTTGTGCTCTAGCAGCTCCTTAAAGAAGCTGCAACTTGTCTAACATTTGCAATGAAACATTCTTTGTGCCACCAACATAATCTGCATAATTGGAAACTCTTTTTGGGGACTGCTGCTTTTACAAAAATTGCAGTTTTTCCAGCAATTTTCTACCATGTTAAGAGTTTGTACATTTTATCCAGGACTAAAGGGGCTAGTACTGTAGAACCTTAATACCACTAGATGCCTTTCTGTAGGCAGCATCGTGAGTGGGGAACCATTGCGCAAGCGGCTTCCCCATCCTGACCAGCACAACAAAGGGCTGTTTTGCTTCATAAAGCTATTTCTCTTCATGTACAAAAGCCAGTTTTCAAGAAGCAAGACCAATCAACCCTGCTCAACACTTCATTATCCCCAGGCCATAAAACTCTCACAACAGCATACCTTCTTTATCCAGGTGCTTGTTAAATTAAGCTCAGTTTGTAAATCTGTGCTCCTTGTTACTCCATCCAACCATTTGGCCTGGTTCAGACAAAAGGATTTTTTCTCTTTTCCCCTTACCCACTTGCCTAAGAAGAGTTCTCAAAACTTAAAGGTGTTCGTCCTTTTTAGTATCATTTTGCTAGATTTATGAATCTTCACATTTGATTTTTTTAAGGAATTAATGTAGGTATTTTGGATTTTGATTATTTTCAGTAGAAGGGAATATCTGTAGCTCAAGATTGAACTGTAGAGTATTGGGTGTTGTCTGTGCTTGGTTGTTTGCTTGCAGACATTTCAACGCTAGTGCAAGTCAGTGTGGGGTTTGCTGCCTGTTTATATATAACAGCTTGCACTGCCAGCTTTGGTGGAGGTGTAGTTTCCTCTTTAATTATTTTCTTGGATAGCTGGAGTTCCTGTTAAAGCACCATTGGGGACGTGGTTGTTTTATCCACAAGCAAGAGGCAAAGATTTCAGAATTTACTTGGTAGGGAAAACTAGAATGTGAGCAAATACAGTAGGTAATCTGGTTACAAAAAAGAGAAAAGGGACCTTTAAACAGATTGCTATGCAGCCTCTAGTTTAAGTACTACTGTTAGCTTGCTATGCCAAGAAGAGAGAGAGTTTATTTACTTCAAAGCATTTGAAAATTACAGGTATATATAAGAAAATTCTACTTTCTGCTTCAGGAAGAACTAACTTTCTGCTGGGGGTCTACTTCTAAAACATTATTTTAATTAAAAAGAAAAGAGAAGCTGGAGAAGCTTCAAATAAAACTTTAAGCCTCCCCAAGGATCTTTATTTACAATAAATCATCTAGCTCTCACATTGGCCTCGTAAGTATTCTTGGAAAATTAAAAAAAGTCTGTCCAGCTGGTTTAAGAAAAAGAACAATGGAAGGATTGAAGCAGCTTGGAGGCTTAGAAAAGTGGCAGGATGCAAGTTCACCTATTTCCATTGGTGTTTTGTAATTAATTACGCTACCATATCAATGGTTTTATAATTAGTCAGGTCATCCCCAACACAACCACCTAATTAGAGAGCCAGCAAATAAATTACCCCAATGAGGCACCACTTTTGTACAGTTGTGGGGCTTGTGTGCACTGAAATGAGAGAATGCCAGAAGTTCCACCATACTGGACAGATCTCATCAGGGGAGCCAGACAAAGAGTATCTCCCTCTCAGAAAAATTTGAGAAGTAATTTACAGAAACTCATATCGGCTCGGTCATCACGCAGGTCAACAAAGCCCACGTTAGATGTTGGAGTTCTTGTACACTGGGTGAAAATTCTGGAGAAGGAAATGGCAACTCCCTCCAGTATCCTTGCCAAGAAAACCCATAGACAGTAACAAAAGGCTAAAAGTTATTATTCTGGAAGATGAGTCCCTGAGGTCAGAAGGTGTCCTGTATACTACTGGGAAGAGCAGAGAGCAATTACAAGTAGCTCTAGAAAGAGTGAAGTGGCTAGGCCAAAGCTGAAAGGATTCTCAGCAGCGGATGTGTTGGGACATGGAAGGAAAGTCCAGTGCTGTAAAGAACAATATTGCATAGGAAACTGAAATGTAAGATCTGTGAATCAAGGTAAGCTGAATGTGGTCAAACATGAGATGGCAAGATTAAACATCGATATCTTGGGAATCAGTGAACTAAAATGGACAGGAATGGGAGAATTTAATTCAGATGACCACTACATCTACTACTGTGG
>JANHZU010003765.1:129065-141301 GCA_032468055.1 Acrochordus granulatus
CATTTCCTATTTCCTCTTTTATTAAAAATATCCAAAGTTACATTCTCCAGAAAAAAGAACAGGAAATACAAGACAAACAAAGCATACAAGCATCCCAGTGGGTGTCAGAATTCTTTTTATTGAAACTTGGCTGCCGGAAGGAACTTATAGTGAGTGGAGAAATGGCCTGTGGAGGACTGTTGATTCTTTCCATGTGGATTTCGTCCTGTCCTGTCCTGCAGCTGGTGGGACAAAGAGCCTAGAAGGAAAAGGGGTGTTTATCATCTTCCTCTGTTATTTCTCTGCATTTGATTGTTGCCTCCCACAGCTGCTTTTCATGTTTGGAAAAAAAAGAAAAGGCACCCTTTGTCTCGTATTCTCCCTTGAGGTTTGTTGACCTAAACCATTAAAAGAACAGTGGCGTTTCACTGTGTGGATTTCCCAAATTGATCCATAGCTGTTGTGCAGATGAGATAATGCTTTGCCGTAAACTTCGTCGAAGTAGCTATTCCAGCTCCTCCTCTCATCTGACCCTTGTTCTGTCTTTGTTTCAGAAATAGAAATGCTGGTTGATGATCCTCGAGATCTTGAGCCAACAAGCGAAACATCTTTTGATGACGTCAGTCCTGATGTCTGCATTTATATCACAGAGGACATGCTGATGGCCAGAAAGTTCAACGGACATTCAGGTAGGATACCTGACTTCATTGTAAGGAACAAAAGAATAACACTAATATTTTTATTACTATTACAAAGTCTCAAAAATGCACATGTATTCACTGCATGCAACACAGCCATTATTTAATAGTCAACAAAGAAGTAGCCATTCATTTCAAGTTAGCAGTTTCCAGGGGAATACTGGAATACTGGTCTTAACTTTAACATCTTGCATTTGAGTAAACTTTGCCATAGCAGGGTGAATTTTGACCATTTTCAGGGATCTGTTAAGACAGTCTTCTCCAACCAGGACCGTCTGGAAAAGAGCTTTCATAAACCCTAAGTAGCATGACTTATGAAGGGTGAGTTTTACGGGAATTGAAGTTCTGCACTTATGGAGAGCGCCTGGTTAAGGAGGGTTGTACAGGTAGTTCTTGACTTATAACCATACGTTTAGCTACCGTACGAAGTTAATAACAGCACTGAAAAAAGTAACTTAAGACTGGTCCTCGCACTTACAGCCTTTGCAGAATCCCCACATTCACATGATCAAAATTAAGGAGCTTGGCAACCAATATGTATTTATAACAGTTGCCGAATCCTGGGGTTACGTGATCGCCATTTGTGACCTTCTCAGGCAGCTTCCAACAAGCAAAATCAGTGGGGGAAGCCGGATTCACTTAACAATAATGTGGTTCATTTAACTGCAGTGATTGTCTTAATAACTGTGGTGAAAAGGTCCTAAAATCATGCAATACTCACTTAACAACCACCTTGCTTTGCAACTGAAATTCTGGTCCCAGTTGTGAACTACCTATATTCATTCCAGGGACTCTTTATTGTTCTCTGAAGACCAGCTAAAAGATAGTGGAGTCATATGATTTTACAATGCAGTACAATGCAAAAAATGAACATTGAATGTACTGTATTCTGAGCTATAATCTGAGCTATAATATAAAATAATCCATTTACAGTACCATGAAAGCTGAGTGATGGTCGAATCATGAAAAACATCTCAATTCTTTTTTTTTATTTTCTTGTCACCTAACTCAGGATTAATTGTCAAAGAAGTAAATTCGTCTACTTCCAGTTCCTCAGAGACAGTGGTGAAACTTCATGGCCAGAGCATTGATTCATTATCTCAGGTTTGTGAATTGTGAAAACTGGGAAAATCAGATCCTGCTGAGTTGGGTGACTACACAGAACGTACCATTCTAATGGCAACTAGTCATAACATCATTGCAGGCAAAGTCCCTGTTTTTACAATGGTAGAAAAATCCTTTCCATGTTTTATAATTTATCTGTTGCATTTCAAGCATCTCATGTTACTTAATGATGTCTTCTGCCTTTCTCCATTTGCAATACCTTAACCATAGACAGAAAGAGAATAACTGAAAAAATGCACTGGATTATTGCTTGACAAGGCACTTTAAACCCTGGGATAATCCAAAAGTATCAGTACAGATTCTTTGGCTGAGTTTGCACAACATGTCAGTCCAGGCTAAAATGTAGTTCAGTTGCTGGTGAATCAATGGCTGACGGTATCTTAATATGTTGTGTGAAGGACTCACACACAAAATATTTATCTGTTGAAACCAACATGTGATGTGAATAGAGCCATTGAGTTTTGTTAACCCAAGTTTACAATTTAACGGATTGTTCGAACCCATTCTATGTGTTTTCTCAAGTTCCTTCTCTCCTTAAAAAAAAGGCCAAATGCAGGAAGAGAGGTCTTCTCCAGGTCAAGTTCAACACTAACAAAAATACATCTCAGGATATTTTGAATGATAGCAAATTGTATTTAAAAAACATACCAGCCAGAGACAGTGAATTGTTCCACACAACTTGAGGGTTTCAGAATAAGGAATGGCAAATTAAAGCTTTCCTTATTTTCTACAGAGCATCTGCCAGAAGCCGAGGACCTCCACTGATCGCCACAGCTTAAGTCTGGATGACATTCGGCTCTACCAAAAAGACTTCTTGCTGGCAAGCCTGTGCCAAGAGACAGCACAAAGTTATACATTTGGGTGTGGCCATGGATTGGCTGAAGAGGGCCTGTATTGTAATGGCTGTTTAGCTCAACAGTGCATCAATATCCAGAACACTTTTCCTGTCAAAAGAGCCAGCAAATATTTTTCTTTGGATCTTGCTCATGAAGATGTTCCGGAATTTGTCGTCTGATGCTGCCGTTGGGTGCGATAGCAAGACGATGCAGCTAAGCATTTCCATTTCCAAAACCCCTTTCTAATGTGCCATAAAGGAATTTTCCCCTTCAATGTTTTTCCCAAGATGCTAAAAGAAAAAAATCAAAGCCTTGTAAACTGTTGCACTTTTTTTTATAAATGCTTATACATGGGCTGTTCAGCACCAGTGTTTGCCCTGAGGCAGAATTTGATTTGGTTATAAATCAGTTGGATTTAGAAGACCTGGTCTCTTCTTTTGAAAGTGGCCAACTTGGAGTACCTCTTGTCTCACAAGAAGGATGCACATTGTTTACTTTAAGTAGGGGTGTATCTCTTTATATGTATTTTTTTATTTGCCTCATGGAAGCTCTGAGTCTTCTGTGCTATGCATACTGTAGATTTTTTCATCATCTTTGCAGTTCAGTTTTCCTCTTGTGAGAATACCAGTTAATGTTTCTTTTCTATCTCCCCATTTGTTGTGTCATGTCAAGCCAAAGAAATACACCCTCCAAAGCGGGTGACATCAAGACAAAGCTATAAGCAATAACTAAACCCAAAGGACATCTGTGTAGAAAAGTTGCTCAGAAGATGAAAGCAACTTGAGATGCAATGAATCCATTTTGTGATCTTCCAGCTCACAAAAAAAATATGTAAACTTTGATCCAAATGAACCTCCGTGCTATTTTGTAAAATTTACCAAAAAAGAAAAAAACCAGAACCAAAACAAACAAAATCCCAAAATAGAAGTTAGATGGTTTGGGAAGATTTCTGGAAGCTCAAACGGAAAAAAAATAAGGATGTAGCAATAGGATTTGCTGACCAAAGTACCTTAAGTTCAGAGAGAGAGAAAGAGAGAGAGAGCACGTGCGCGTGGGTGCGAAAGAGAATATAGAAATATGCACATTGCAGAAAAGAGTATATGTTAAATGTATTTTTGAAAATGTAAAAATTGTTCTATGTTTTATTTCAATGCTTTTTTAAAGAAAAAATAATGCTTCCTTTCTTTCCAACTGCATGTGTAGACAATTGTGTAAATGCAAATTTTACACATGGTTAAAACAGCCTCGTTTTTGCTTTTGAGTGCAGTAGGGGGAGAGTTGTTTCTGCATTGCAAGCATGGCTTCCTCACTCCAATAATTTAGATTTTTTTTAACTAAAACTTCCATGTATCATGAAATGTTCCTCTCTCCTTTCTGGAAAGTGGGGGGATTTCTATCCTGTTCCAGTGTTAGATCAGTGAACAAGTGTGACTTTCAAAAGGAATGCCCTGATTTTACGTCTGCCACAGGTTTGTAACAAAAGCTCCATCAGCTGCCATACTTGGATCACTGAAGAGCAGATCAAGATGGGGTGTTTTTTTTAGGGGGCCCCATTGCAAGACTGCCAAACCTTCCCTTGTCCAAATGTACTAAGGAATGAGGATCAGTAGAACAGAGATAGAAGAAAGTGCTATCCAATAAGTTTTCCCTGCAACACTGTGACTGGGTTTGCACAACGTAATTCTTAGCAATTGCACAACATGCTAAAGCTTGGTTAATTTTATCCTTGATATTTGTTGTGGTGATTTAGTATGTTTCATAACCCACTCCTTTATTTAGCTTATAGCTGCTTTGGTCAAACCCAGGAGTAGGTTGATTCCTTAAAGTTAATTTACTAATTAAGATATATGAATCCACCCACCTCGTACTCTTAGCAAAAAATTATCCAATGTAGCATTTTATAACTTAAAAATGGATCATGAATAATTGCCTCTTTTTAGGAGATTAAAAAAAGAAATATTTACATATTGCTTCTTCACTGTGGACTTCAGGGTGCCAGACTGTCAAAAACATGTGTTTCAATAATTCAGCATGTTTTTTTTTTCAGTTCTCTCCCCAAGACAATTGAGGATTTCAGTCTCCACCAGAAGTCTGAGGTTCATCTTTGCCTCCTTACCTTTTAACTATTGTGCTTTAGGCTCCCTTCACCCATTGGTCAAGTCCACAAGACTTGCACTTAATGGACTATAATATATGCATACAACAAATACTTATTTTACTATGTATATGCAGGTAATTATAGTCTCCTATAAAATGAAATATGCAAATGTGGTCTGCAGTAGGCCACCTCTGTGGCAGCAGCTAATCAACCTTGATCAAAGTTAGATAAGATGGGACTTGGTTTGTGTTTTAAATAGGAACCCCACAGAAATTCCAACTGGGAAGGTAGAAAAACACCCCTGAAAAAAATATTGGCAGACCTTTCCATATTGTTCCCAAGAAAAGAACATAGATGCTTCTATGTCATCACCAAGACTGGAGCTTAACCTAAGGGAGACTTTTTTTTTCTTTTGGGACCTGGAATTGACTGTCTTCCAATGCTGTCAATATGTCTACTAGACCATTTTAGAAGACTCTGATGCTTGTCATTGTTCTAGAAGGCTCACTTTTCTGAGCTCTGGTCCCAGAGTATCTGAAGGCTTTATGTGACTTGTGAATTATTTCTCCTTCTGGCATAGTTTCAGGAGGACTTCTTTGTGGTGGAAAAGGGGCAGATTTGCCTCTTATCAGGAATTGTTCTGGTGGTACAGTAATTTTCAGCCACTATAGAGGGGAAAGCATTTCTAAACAAAAGAAAAAGATTCATAGCATATTGCCTTAAAAAAGCAAATATTTTTATGTGATTTTGTATTCATAGCCATAGTATTGCCATATTTTGATATATGTTATTTTTCTAACTAAACACACATCACATATATACAAATCTATTTGCATACATACAAACATATACACACAGAAACACATAAAAGGGATACTTTTATTTTTAAAAAGTCAGTACAGTATTTCGTTAGCAGGGGTTGACAAAATCAGATAATTGGTGTTCTGTTGGGCCAGTAAAATTCTATATATCTGCTGTCAGGAGATGATAGTGTAGTCAGCATATGTGGAGGGCATGCAGTAGAGGACATTGGTATATTTACATCTTTGGTGAACTTGTTCCTGCTTCCTAGGCACTGAATTTTTTCTCTTTATAAATTTCAGTGGGTGGACAGAGCTTAGTAAGTGTCTACCTTCAATGAAACATAGTGCTATGGTCTTTATTTTGATAAACATTTCTCCCTTATCTAATAGTTCATGTTAGGCTTGTTGATTGAGGCAAGCTTGAAGTAATGCAGTATTACCATGGACTGTATTCCCCTCTCTACTTGCTAAGCTGCTTATTTCATCAACCCGAGTATCAACAGAAATGACTCATCCATATCTGTGCAAAAAAAAGCCCAATTTGAATTCCTCCAGCTACTGGCGTACATTCAGATGGGTTGTCCTCTTCCACAATACCATGTAGGTACCTGCAGAGGGATTGATCAGTCTCTCAAACTTTTGCTTCATGCACAACAATAATAAAAATATGTGATAATGGATAATCTTAAGAAAAACTTACAACTATCCCAGCTCAAATGAATCCAGCACAATTCTTGAATTGTGAACTATCTAGAAATTTGTCTGTTGTTGTTTACCTGAAATTGACTATTGTAAATACCAGTTAATATCAGTCTAAGGTTGTGTGTTCCACAAATCTACTTGCATTGTGACATCACAGGCTGAAATCAAATAAAGACCCATGTATGAGTCTAAATGAGGCTGGCTAGGTAGGAGAACATAGTACCAAATGAAACCTTGTTACTATTCCTTGGGTTGTCTTAAATTAGGGATGTCCAACCTTGGCAACTTGAAGATGTGTGAACCTCAACTTCCAGAACTCCCAGAACTGACTGAGGAATTCTGGGGGCTGAAGTTTCCACTTAAGTTGCCAAGGTTGGACGTTCATTTTGAACCTTTGCCATAAGCTGCCTACCTTAGTCTTTAGTTGTCTGCTTTAACAATACATTCCCTTTTTTTTGTCCCATGCTTGTAATTGCTTAATGTGTTTTACAAAGGCCAGGCCCATATTATCACTGTTTTATTGGGGGAGGGGGAAATCTCCCCAGTGTTAGTGTCCTGGGTGATGAAGTTGGTTTTGTGGAAAGAAGCTGTTTCATGGATGGATTCAAGAACAGTGTCACTCAGCACAATACGTTTTGCGGAATAAGGCTTTTTCAGGCTTAGAAGCAGCAGAGACGGGTAGCTCCCAAAATCACCAAAATAAATTTAATTACTTATGACATAAGGAGTAATTGAAATACTGCAATGAGAGTAACAGCTAGATCCCATAAGAGCACTGGTGAAAAATGATCACATGAATCCATATTGTTTGAGAAAATATACCAGTGACTTCCTCAGATTCACGAAACTGAGGAAGTTGGTTTTAAAAGTTCCAAGAAATATTCTGTATTCGGTGGGTTCCACAATACACATGGAAGTCCCTTTTGTTTGTTGATTGACGTACACTTTTGAACTGTTTCTTCATTCAGAGGTTCGATTTAAACAAGTATGAGCCATGAGAAAAGAATTGGTAAATTTCTTGTTCAGTGTTTGCCCAACCCTGCTTCTAAAATCTAACCTTGGCAGCATCTCTAGTTACGTTAACTGGAGGACAAGAGAGTGAGCACGTATGGCAATCAAGAAGCATTCAGGGGCCTTGGCACAGAATATTTTCCATGGCAACTCTTCCAGTGCCGCTTCCCCTTCTCCATAAGACATTGCTTCCATTCACTCACAGAGGACTCCAACTTTCCTGAAGCTATGTATTCTCCAGATGTATGGATTTCCACTCAGAATTCCTCAGCAAGCATGACTGGCTGAGAATTTTTGAAATTGAAGTCTACGCATCCGGGAGATGTCCAGGTTAGGGAAAGCTGAAGTAACCTGCCTCAAAGCTACTGTTGATTCCAACCTGGGTTCAATATCAGTGCAGCCCATATGTATGTATGTTTGTGAGGAAGTGAGAGTGTGTGATTGCCCCCTTGCGAAGGGGTATGCACCACTTGATTGACGGTGCACTGTGGTTTACAGCCAGGGAAGCTAGCGATTGTTCTTGATCAGTATGTACATCACAATGAACTCTTGTCAAGTGTGGTTCAAACAAAAGATTCAAAGAAGCCTTTAATGTTGCAGATGTTGTCCAACAGAGTTGTATGATACAAGATTGTATTTTCATATATAAAAATATATACTTTTGCATTTCTGGGAACTCTTCAGTGGGTACGGGGTGTCTCTGGCTTCCAATCACTGTTTTTGGTGGTTCACTTTCTGCATCAATGTTCCACAGCACAAACGAATGACTTACTCCTTTCTGTGAAAGGCTTTTCCTCTTGGACAGTGGAATGCAAGCAGTTGAGCAAGCTCTAAGGAATGCAGCCAACGTATTTTGTTATGCAGAAAGTTTGTGGTGCGCCTTTTGTGGTACAGTTCTAAGAGATGATAATAAAATTTACAATTTACATTGCTGTCGCTCTCCTGGCCTTCCTTTGAATGGAATTACCAGCACTTGAAGGTTAAAGAAAATCATTTCAATACTGTACACATGTTGCCTATCAGGCGGTCATGGGTCTATGTGAAGGGATATTGGAGAAGAGAACGTAGAAAACATTGTGCTGTCTCCTGATGTTAGTGCTATAAGGTAGACTGGACTGAGAAACAAATGTTATATGGGTCTAAAGCTATTTCTATTGAAACAGCTACAGTAATAGAATCACTAATATCAGTAATAGAATAGGATGCGCACTTTAATTTCATTTATTATGTTATTATTCTGTTTACTGTTGTCTTGCAAGTACACTGAGAGCTGCTGTACCAGAGTCAAATTCCTTGTATGTCTTAACCACACTTGGCCAATAAAATATCTGAATCCACAGCTTCAAGAATCATAGTTTCCTTGGTCAGGATGGCTTTTCACAAGAGATTGAGGAAGATGTTTTAGAGGTATACTTCTGGCCAGGTATTTGGCCAATTCTAGTCTGCATCTACTATGTGTTTGTTGCTATTTCCTTTCAGGGATCCACGTTCCTAGACCATTAAATAAGAGCTAGACTATGAAAGATGATACTGTCCTCAGGCAAAAGAACTTACCTGCATGAGTTCCTCCTATGTTTTTGAGGGGCCCAATGAAATTATTTTGGGACCCTTCTCTATTATTTTTTAACTACTCAGACACTCGGATAATTTATTGGCCAAGCATGGTTAGACACACAAGAAATTTGATTCTGGTAGAGCAGCACTCAATATACTTGCAACATCAATAAACAACAGTAGAAGATAATACATAACAAAGTTATTCAATAAGTGTGTAATCAATAGGAAGTATAAAGTGTAGAATTAATTAGAATTTTGAACCCTTCTGTCTATCATGTAGCACGATCATATAGTCAAGTATTAATTTGAATGATGGCATGGGGGAAAAAGCTGTTCTTGTGTCTGGTGGTTTTAGTATGCAGTACCCTGTAGTGCCTACCAGAGATAAGAGGTTCAAGTTGTGTCCAGGGTGAAAGGGGTCTGCAGATATCTTCTCCGCCCTTTTCTTGACCCTTCAGGTCCTTTATGGAGGGCAGGTTAGTTGCAATTATTTCTGCAATCTTGACTATACATTGGAGTCTGTACTTGTCCTGTATGGTTGTTGCACCAAACCAGAAAGTAATAGATGTACAAAAGACAGACCCAGTTATTCCTTTGTAGACCTGTATCAGCAGCTCTTGAGGCAGTAGTATTTATTAAATAATAAGTAGTACATTAAATTTTAATAAAGTATTTATTAAAAGATTCTACATATGTAATAAACATGCATGACGTAAATGTGGAAAGGAGAAGAAACAAAAATGGAGATAGAAAAACAGAAAAACTATAGAAAACAAAATTGTTCCCTTCTCACCCCTCTGTTAAGCACATTTGCTTCCCTCATTGACTTTGTATGTTGGAAGCTGCTGGAAAGGTCACAATGCAATTATATGATCAAGTACAAGGATTGGTCATAAGTCACTTCTTTCAGTGCTGTTATAACTGAATGGTCACTAAACAAATGGTTGTAAGTCAAGGATTACTTGTATGTCCTTCACTAGCTGCTGGATTTGATATTTCTCCATAGGCTGGGATAAAACCTATTTCTTCAGTGGGCTGTTCATACAAGCTAGGTCCCAAAGGATCTGGAAAGTGTTAGGTTGAAAAGATAGGGCTAAAGATGAACTGTATTCAAGTTTACAACTGAGAAAATGGGACATTTCAATATTATTTTGAGAGAAAATGCACACTAGTATTTTTTAAATTTAATGTTCAGGATTAAAATTGATATGTCTAAAAACATGTAAAATGCCCAAAATGGAATCTTGCTCATCTCAGAAAAAAACTTACCTAGATTAGATTGTGGTGCCAGTTTTATATATCATCTATCCATCCATCCATCCATCTAATCATAATCATTTTTCCTGTTAGCAAAAGTCCAGAAATGGAAAAGTATCAGAAATGACAACATATATTTTAACCTTGATCAAATAAACCAACTTTATATTCCTTTCCTTTATTTTAAGCAATCTTGATCTTTAATTCCTTCAAATAATATCCTAAACTTGATTTATGTTCTTTTTTCTTTATCCCTTCTCACCAACGCCTTCAAAATTTTAACAGGCATCCTTTGTAGATCCAGTAAAGGAAAATTATCCAAGTCACTCTCCTAGGATAGCTGGTTGCATATTCCTATTCATTATTAACCAGTTTCATTTGTATATCCAATATGTCATCTTTTACAGATCATTTTTGTAACCTATTATTTTTAAATCCTCATTCAAATCTATTTCAGTCTTATACAAGAAAAAAACCTGTTCTTCTTCCATCATCCTTTTGCCATTTATTCCCAAAAATTGCTAAGTTCTTAAAATTACACTTAAAATTTATTTTGTTAAAGATTGAAGGAAATTCACTCAGCAAAAGCCATCAAACTTGCCATTCTGAAGGTTCTTAAAATTTAAACAGTAAAGAAATAATTCCACACATAATTAAGAAATGAGGTTCAGTCAAGCTTCATGTTCATATAGGCTACATTATGGCTATGGGCATAGATGGAGTTCCTTGACTCCCAGCTGGTCCACTCACCATCTGACTGCAAAAACCTAGTTCCTGTGATTTACTCATGAGTAGCAGTTGTCTGGAAGTATATACAGACAATCCTACAATCTCTCCTTTCTTCAGAGAGGTTTCACTGGTCAAGATCGTTTTTGGCTACCAATTGCAGCAGAAATGCCATCCCTGCTCCTTTAGGGACATCTTTTAGAGACAACTGAATCCTCATCAGAAGTCCAGAAATTTAGCATGTCTTATGAATACATTTCAAAATGTGAAGCAAGCAGCAACCAATGGTTTTAGAACTTTTTCTGAAACAAAATACAAGAAAAAGATCCTTTAGTTTAGGTAGATAGTCCTCTGAAAAATTAGGACATCTTTTTACTTTTTTTAGTAAAAAGCTAAGGAATCACGTGTGAAATGATTAGCAAAGGGGCTTCACTATTGATAGGTCTACAGTCTGAAGAAAGTTATAAACAGGCTTTTTTCATAAGAATCAACTATAAATAGCTTCAGGAGTATGACAAATCATTTATTATTTTAAATATTGAATATACTTCATATTTTAATCACCCTAATAGTGCCTTTGTCATCACTTTGTTTCCCCAGACTTATTTTAGCTACTTTTAAGCAATTTATCCCACAAAAATGTGAGATGGGGGAGCCTGAAGCAGGAATTACACAATAAAGTATATATGTGCATTACAACCAGTCCTTGCATCTACAACCATCATAGCATTCCCAAGGTCCCAAGATCAAAATTCAGGCACTTGGCAACTGGCATGTATTTACAACATTGCAACATTCCAGGAGCATGTGATCTCCAATTGTGACCTTCCCAGCCATCTTCTGACAAGCAAAGTCAATGGGGGAAGCTGGATTCACTTAATGACAGTGTGATTGACCTAACAATTGCAATGATTTGCTTAACTGTGGCAAAAAAATTGTAAAATCAGATGTGATTCACTTAACAATCACCTTGCTTAGCAACAAAAATTCTGGTCCCAATTATGATCATAAGTCAAGGACTATCTGTATGGGGAACGATGTAATTCTCAAACTCAGGATCATATTTTAAAATTACCACTTCTAAATTGGAAGCATCAGACTAACAAAAGAACAGGTGAGATCTGGATATTGGAGACAAAGCCCATTTGACTATAAGAAAAGCTTGTCGGGTACTCAAATCCCACTTAAGGGGAATTCCTCCTTTATAAGATGAGTCAGCATTATTGTTAATGCAGCCAAATTAAAAAGTAATAAATTATGATAAAAAATTGGTAAATCCCAGGAAATACCATATGTCCCTGATGCTGCAAGGAAATAATAGACTGCATTTTAACTGAATCCATTTGAACTACTTTCAAGGTATTGCTGTAACCAAAATAGTCCAATCTAGGGTGATCAGAAGCCTATTTATCCAATTTAATATAAAAATTATAGTCCCAAAAGT
>JANHZU010003766.1:42443-53644 GCA_032468055.1 Acrochordus granulatus
AGGAGAAGGGGACGGCAGAGGATGAGATGGATAGATAGCATAGTCAGTGTGATAGGTGTGAGCTTGGGAAGACTCCGAGAGGCAGTGCAAGACAGGGAGGCCTGGCGTAATGTAGTCCATGGGGTCGCGAAGAGTCGGACCCGACTGCGCGACTGAACAACAAGCATTTTTTTCCTTGCTTGTGAAATTAAGAGTATCGCACAATCTTTTGCTCACTCTGAAGTTTCCTTTCTTTGTATTAGTATGTAGATTGACCTCTTCTAATTTGTGAACCACCATGTTGTTCTTCAGATTTGATGGCATTGTTGCAGTGATAATAGAGTCTTTTTCTGTTGCTTGCCATGATTCAATAGATCCATCACTTCCTATAGCATTCCAAATTTGTAATCAGTGGAGTGATGATTTAGCTTCCTACTGTAATACTCGAGGGTCTTGTAAATAGAGAATATCTCCCAAGGTGTTTTGGATGTCACCCTCTATAGTATACATTATTTCAGTACACTTCTTCCATCTTCATTTGATTTTCTTTGAATTAGTTAGTATCTGTCCATTGGCATGCTTTAGCATATCAATTTGAATCTCCCTCTACGTTCAAAGATCTTTTAGAAAGCTTTTGTTTTTTTCATGTCTATTTCCATCTTCAGTGCATTTACAAACACTATTGTAATATTGTCTGTTCCAACAGCTCTCTGAAATTCTTCATTATGTCTCTTCCTGAGAACTTTGACTTTCTTGGCTTTGTCTGTTCTTTTTGGCAATTTCTCTTGTCTGTTTTGAAATCCAATTTGCTGTCTTCTGTTTCTTGATTTTTAGCAGTCTCTCTTCACAACCATCCTTAATAACTTATTTGATTTCATTCCAAAGTTCCTCTGGTTCCTTATCAATGAGGTTCAGGATTTCAAGCGATTGTTGATGCTCTCCTTGAAAATGGTGGACATATGCTAAAAGTATTGTAGAAACTGATTGGCTTTTTCTTTTTTAACTTAACTTTAAGTTGCACTTGGGGAATTCCAGATCTGTTCCATAATCATCTCTTGTCACATCTTTAGTGTTATAACTGAGCTCTTCCACTTTTTTGTGACAGTAATATAGTCAATTTGATTTCTGTGTACTCAATCTGGTAAGGTCCATGATCTTACAGCTTGCTAATACATATGCAGCACTCACTCAGCAGCAAAAGTAAGTAATACAATTGTAAATGTTAAGTTGTATGGAATTTTACCTTTAAATCACATACAGGACCCTCCAAATTGTCTTAAAATTTACTTTCATTTAAGGTCCATTGGGAATCTATGTCAGGACTTACATATCACACCAATCCATAGTTAGCTTTTATCATGTTTTACAATATGCTATGATTCATGCACTATACTAAATCTAAAATAAAAACCCAAACAATTATGGCCTAGTATAGTGTGGAAGTCCAGGAGTAAATAAAATTCATAACAAGTCTGTAAACCATAAAATTGAACTTCCTCCTTCAAAACAAATCCACCAATGCAACGAAGAGATGTTTGTTAGGTTCTTCACATCCCTTTTAGGCTGCAAGGTGCCCACCAATAATTTAGGTTAAGGAAATAATGGAACTGACTACATTATTTTAGTCGGGGCAGTAAGTAAGTAAATAAATACAAATGTTGAATGCAATGCTGTGTGCACAACAATGAGTAGATATTCCTTTTTTTGCTTGTGTCTCAAATAGCAGGATCATTGTCTGGACAGTTAGTCCTGTTACTAACTGGAGACCTCAAGGAAATATCATAGATAAAGGATGTGCCTATAAGCATGTTAGCATTCAAGCATGGACAGGTAGCTTAGAGCCAGGTTGATTTTGGTGCGACTGAGTTGTCTAGATGGGGAAAATGTGTATTCCAGTAGATGGCATACAGATTTAGACAGCATCAGAAGAAATCAGCTTTGATTCCTATTTAGGATAAGTATCAAGCTTCTGTGAGGCCAAAGACAGCAGAGCTTGAATACAAATGTTGAAAATCTCCTTTGGGGAGAAGATCATATTTGCAGATTTGGTTTACAGATTCAGGCATTTGACGTTTGCAGAAAGAGGCTACCAGACTGGTTCTCTGTTTTTGCCATGAGGTTTATTAGCATCTATAGCTTTTTTTTTTTGGAAAGACAGTCATAGAAAGTTATTATTACTCTGGATTTTTTTTAAAAAAGTGCCTGTTTCTGTATCATCTCGGAATAGCAAGATTGTGTTGAATGGGAAATTAAGTCACAGAATGACATTACAAAAAACCTCTTTTTTCAGTGCTGATGCCAGAATATTTTTAGCATTTAAGGCACAGTATTTTTTTTATGAACTGTGTTGCACTCCAGGAAAACTGTCACTACAGAAATTCTTTCTCTTGTAGTATGCAGTTTATACTAGAGTTTTTTTTTTTTTTGACCAAAGTAAACTGATATGATTTGATCTAGGATTTAGGGTGGATGGGGATTCAACATAGCTTCCCATCCAGATCTCAATGAGAAGGGGGAGCCTGAATCTGCAGTTTGCACAGGAACATTAGATCCTTTTCAGATGAGTTAAAGAGGATTTAAAAATTAACCTAAGTCAAAATAAAAACCAAAGACCCAAACTTATCTTTTTAATTTGCATCATATCTAATGGTGAGATAAAGAAAAAGCTTCAGAACTAAAGTTGCAGAAAGTTATAAAGAAAAGGAATAGATTGTTAATTTATGGAATGCTTGCCTACTGTTCTTCAAAACTGGACTAGAGAACAATAAAGATTTAGAGTTCTCTGATTCTCTTTGCTGCCATCTAGCATCACCAAGAATTTTCAGCCCAGTTCTCATAGTTTCATGTTCTTCTGCTGATGATGTACAACTTTTTTATTTTTTTTTCCATGGGGGAGCACTCTTTTTTGCTTTAGTTTCCACAGAGATTACTGCTGTTGACAAGGTAATAACATTGGACTGATGAGATTTTTCAGCCTTTTTTATTGTTAAGGGTTATGGAGCTTTACAGAAAAAGGCACATTAAGCCTTCCAGAAGGTTAAAGTATTTTAACGTTTACATAGTTATTTATCTACTGGCATTTGCTATCAAAGAAGATTTTTTATTACTTAAAATTCTAAGTAGCATTAATTTGGAATCTTATTCTCAAAGCATTGTATATCAGACTCAGCTGTATCTAGCTATGGCTGCTTACCTAGGAATAGGAACAGGGTTTTATTATAATAGATCTGAACCAGTTCACATTACTCAGACTTATATATGACCTGAGATGTAATTATCCTTTGGATTTTGGAGTTCTCCAAAGCCTGAGAAATAGTTTTACTATTCATTACAAAAATTTGCATATACTAGAGGAAAATGTGCAAAAGAAAAAGTCTAGAATTGTGAAATGCTATGGATAAAAAAATAATTTAATCAATATAGATTTTAAATCAAGGCATTCATAATTTCTTGTAGAAAAAAAATGAAATGAACCTGTGCTTGAAAAAATGTGAATGTTATAGAAGTTCTCCCCTCTCCTCTGACTCTCTCATCGCCATCTAGGAATATGTTTTCAATTGTCAAAGAGGTAACATTTTTGTGCAAAGATCAGATGCCTTCCCTGGAATTTGAAATTTTCTGTGATTTGTCATTGCTAAAATTTCCCCAGATCTCTTAGCATCTCATCAAATGAACCATAGCACTTTTCTTTTATATTCCTGCAATTCCCTGTAGATCCATCTGTGGGTGTTTGACTGCTAAGACCAAACTATTACTTGTTACTAAAATGAATGGGGACCACAAAGGCTTCCTTCTGCAGTTTATCATATTGTCTTATGGAAGAGCACTGGCTTTTTCTCCTGAGCAACCAGCATTCAAAGCTAAAACAAAAGAGTGGGCTGACATTTGTGTGTAGTTTGGAAGTTCTCTTGGACTCTCAGTCTCTGCTTGTACCCTCTTGGCAGTTGTATCCAAGAGGGCCTTTGCAGAAATACATCTAGTATTCCAGTTATGTATTAATAAATTCAAAATTCCTTTAAAATAAACTATTTTCCAAATTTGACTGATACCTTTATCTGTTTTAAATGTTCATAGTTCTAAATCCTGGTAAATTTTTTGCTTTCAATTATTTTTAAATCCTTATACTTGTTTCTTTTATGCTTCCCTTTGATTACATCCTGAGCTGAAGGAATATTCACCAAGTTGCCCTGCTGTTTAGGACATCTCTGTAGTGTTTAAATTATTTGTAATAGAAATGTGCTTTAGAAAGTGGAGTTTGGGTGAATCCAGTGTCCTTTAGCAGGTTCCACTTGAGATTGTGAGCTTGATATTTTTTCTGTGTCTCCAAGTGATCTTACCCAAAAATCACCCATAGGTTCTCTCTGGATCCTATGGGTTTCCTCACTAGAAGCTGCCTTTTGGAGCACATTTGAGTGATTTCTTGCTTTCTCCTTCTCCAGAGAAGCTCTATTGAACAGGACTCACCAATCAGTCCTCAGTCTTTGTCTCAGCATCTTCTTTCCTCTTTGGAGACATGTCTCCTCGATGTCCAATGATAGTTTTTCAGCTAAATTACTTTTCTTTTTCTCTTTTTTTTAAATACCCTATTATGTAATAGAGTTAAACTTGACATTTAACAGACAGCTTTTGGAAGCACTAAAAATGTTCCATGGACCAATGTCCTATTAAATCTGTAGTTCCCTAAAATGATGTTCACTAATCTTTTTTTTCCCATTATGCCTGTTTTAAGCATAGAGAAATTTTCATAATGAAGAGTTCTCTCAGGTTTTCAGTTCTAAATTAGCAGGTGGAATTAATCATCAAATAATATGGAATCACTGAGATCAGGATATACCTCAATACAATCAATATTCAATTTCTGTTTTATAAAACATGATTTAAATAAAATTGGATTCTCTTAGGTTTTTAATTCAGCAATGTAAAGTTAAAAACTAATATCAGATTCAGACACTTTATTGGCCAAGCATGATTAGACACGCAAGGAATTTGACTCCGGTACAACAGCATTCAGTGTACTTACAAGACAACAGTAAATAAAATAATGACATAAACAAATAAACAAAATTATGTGTTCAACAGTAAAATGTGCATCCAAAATGTGCAGCCAGTAGAAAAGGAAATATATGAAAGTGTAGAATTACAACCACATTCTATATGTGTACACATTAGACAGAACTTTTGGATTAGTTTAAAATTCCTTGCACTATATAATCACTGTATTCTGTCATATAGCATGAGTTAAGTATTCAGCTGAATGATGGCATGGGGAAAAAAACTGTCCCTGTGACTGGTTGTTTTGGTGTGCAATACTCTATAGTGCTGTCCAGAGGGAAGAAGTTCAAACAATTTATGTCCAGGGTGTGAGGGCTCTGCCCTTTTCATAATCTTACTATACAGGTCTTCCATAGAGGGCAGACTAGCTACACTTATTATTTCTGCAGTCCTTATTGTTTGTTAGGAATAGAATCCTGTCCTGCTTGGTGACTGCACTGAACCAGATAATTATAGAGGTACAAAGAACAGACCCAATGATTCCTCTGTAGGACTGCAAATTGAAATTCTTCTGTACCCTTCAATCCAATTGCATATATTATCAAAAAGCATTAAATAAATGTCAGGAAAAAAGTCAAAATGCATCATAACGTAGATAAAAAGATGTAAAACTTTAGTCACATAGTTGTGACTAAATCTGATATTTCTAAGTTTCAGGTGAACATCACTGTGTGCAATTTTATTTTGAGTAAATATTCTCAGCTGGAACCTTCAGATGCAGCACATTTAGTGTCAAAATATAAGGAAAAAAAATCCTACTCCACCTGTTTATCCCCCAGCCATTGACCCATCTTCCTTTTGTCATAAATTATGCAGTATTATAAGAGAAGATGAAAGGCTTTATTAAGGAAGCCTAAATTAAGGATGTGCAGGTGAATTCTAATGAGCAAGAAATTCACCTAAATGGATGCAGGATGTCTTTAGAATTTTTTACAGTGAGCTTAGAAATGGCAATGTCACTCTCTTCATACCAGTGATGTTCTTCCTCCAGCTCTGGTCTCCAGTTTTATCTTTGAAGCTTTTTATTCAAGCTTCATTCAGCTCTGTGTATAGGCTTCAGATAAAAAATGAAACACTGAGTACTTGTGGGAGTTGACTGTTTAACCAGTGCCAACTATGAGCACAATTAAGTGTCTCCGGAAAATGTTCATTTATGTAAATTCAAAGCATGAAGAGGAATGTCAACAGATGTATTCAATTGGATTCAGAAAGTCCTCCACCTGATGCTGGAAATATTTTTCTTCATAGAAGAAACAGCTGGTTTTTACCCATAGCAAACCACTCGGAATGGCAGAGGAGTTATTATTTATTTATTCAAATTTCATTTTTTATAAATATTGATAAAAATAACTTCAACTTCCTGAATCCACGTGCAGACCAGGGAACAATTTTTTTTTCATTATTTTCTTGTCTGGTAATTATCTTGTGCAGGTCTTCTGGGAGCAAATTACTTACAAAGGGAGGAAATGTAGCATAAGATACATAAAATGTATTACATAAGAAAAAACTGGGAAAAAATTGGAATAGGAAACAAAATCAGCATGGAGACAGAATTTTAAAATTTTCTCAAGGATGTTCTGCATCTGAATCAGTAATAATGCCAATGAGAGAAAACTTCTGGTTATATAAATCAGATAACACGTGAACCTCATAAGATCAACCTGCTACAATGTTCTGGTAGTGCGACGCTACGGAAGATTCAGTCCAAGAAAAACTTCTGTTGAATATCACACTGTATTTCAGACAAAGCAGTTTGAAGAAGACAAATCATTCTGTTTATCTGTCTGTTCCATTAGCCACTTAATAATTTGGCAATTATTTTTTAAAGAAAATGGAAAAGCTGTAATCTGGTGTGAAAACAGAATGAAGGAATAGCCTTCCAGAACTAAAAACTGAGGGACTGACACTAATATATTTGTATTATATATTATAATATTTAATATTTAATAATATTAAAATATAATATATTTGTGCAACCATAGAGTCATGTGTTTTTGCAGTTCTAAGAGTTGAAATAAACCTGTGCATCTTGAAATTATGTTTTTGCATTCTACTGTTTCATTGGTAATTGTAGAGTCACATATAGCGAGATGGGCGGCAATTGGCTTCAGTAAATAAATAAATGTATGTACTATATAGTATAATGTCATAAGAATAGAAGTGGATTTACCTGCTTTGATTCTGTTTTATAATTTCTGTTTGATCTCACTTTCACATGAAAGTTCGATTTAACGGAGTGCTAAAAACGTCTTCAGCTACATATATTTTCTGCGACAATGTCCTTTTGTTAACATTTAATCAGCTGTATTATATGTTTTCAAACATATAATCTCAAAGCACATATAATATTGATTTTTTTATCCTAGAACTGCATTGAGATATTTATAGATGTGCAAATAATTTTATAAATATAATTTTATTAAAGATATTTAGAAAGGAAGATAAAAATTAATACAAACTGATATAAAGTAATAAAAAAGATTTTTTTAAAAGCTAGAAGTTCAAAAAAATACAAAGGAGTAGCTTCCAGTCTTCATAGAAGTTATAAGTACATTTATACATTTACCTCTTTACTCGATGGCTATATCATAACTCTTATCTTTCTACAATGTATCCTGTCAAATCATAAAAACCATAAATCATGAATTCATTTTTTTCTGATTTACAGAAAAAGTCCATTACAAATTTCCTGTCAGCAATAAATGTAAGTATTCTCTAATCAAACAAGTTAGTTCGACCATCTCAGCAAATTCCATCATCTTCAACAACCATTTTTCCATATGTCCAGTTCTTTCCAAATTTGTGCAACAGTAATTTAATTTAACAGATATCTTGTACAAAGTTCTATGACTTTTTTCTAACAGTTGTCCATTAATCTCAAAGAAAAACCTTTAAAAATTAATACTGAAAGACCATTTGGTTCTGTCATTTTGTATACTTTTGTTTTCAACCTGTGCTGGACAGGCAGAGAATGATAATATTATCTAAGAGTTTTAGCACAGTGATGTAGTTATGTCTATTTGCATATATGACTTTGGGCAACTGCCTTGAGTCCCTACATTCTTCTTGGCAAGATTTTCAGAAGTGGATCGTCATAAAGGCTGAAAGAGACTGGCCCAAGGTCACTCAGCTGGTTTTTTATCTAAAGTAGGACTAGAATCCACCATCTCTGGTTTCTAACCTGGTGCCTTAACCACTATGTCAAACTGGCTCTCAAACTGCTTTAGTCTGTGAAATATCACTTGAGTTATTTATGAGTTGGATACTCATCACTTGAGTTGGAGTCTAAAGTTCTACTTGCAATTGATCATCAGTGGAGCCCGTTATTGCCTCTGGCTTTCAATGCAGTTGTATGAAATTATGGGATTATGTACCCTTATTCCTGTCTATATGGAAGTCAATTGCACTGAATTCAGAAGGACTTAAGGATAGTAGTCTAAAAGAAATAATTGATACAGAGAAAGTAAGTACCTGGTGGTTTACTTTTTGGAACTGCTGCATGGTTTGTTTGTTTTTATTATGTTCAAATTTGTATCGCAAATTGTAATGGCACGAACAGAAAAAGAGATCAGCTTTCTTTCTCGCTTATATGATGACACAAGCCAGTTGTGTTGTCATATAAGCAGAGAAAATTAGGAACTAGCCATTAAAAAATATTTATTTCTGCTTTCAACTTATTGATTTCTTTCTTCATGCAGTGAATTAGTTTGAAATGTCAAATGTCAAGTTAACCTAAAGTGTGCAGGTAATATGCATATAATACCTCATTTCATATTCTGAGTACTAGATATGCCATTATAAAACAGCAAGTGCCGTTTTGAAGGAATAGAGGTTGGGTAGATTCGGCTGCTAGTTTCGGCTATTATTTTAGAGACTGCTTGAGACGAACTGTGGAGAGCAGAGATGTGCAACTGGCTCCCATAATTCTCTGTATATCTTTTCCAAGTGTTGGATACAGCTTCTACAGAGATAGGAATACAAGATAAGGATACATCATGCAACTGTCATTAGCTGCCCATGATTAGAATTCTTTTTTGTTTTGCAAAATTCAGATTTGGTTGTTTCTTTGAGAAACATTTTTCTTCAACAACAAAACAAAACAAGAATTTCCATAAGGTTAGCAAATGCTTGTGGATGCTTTTGTAAACATGGTTAATCTGCCTAGTTTTGTTCTCTTCTCGCAAAATCTCTCTCGTGATGATAAAATACCACTTGAAAACCATCAGCATTCAGAAAACCATCATCTGCCAATTGCAAAAGGCAACTTTACTTGGAACTTTACATATAGCTTACATACTGTGACAATTCCTTGAACATCAGACGTCAACATCTGCCTATCCTAGGTCCTTGGGAAGGACTTTATAGATGGATAAAAAAGCACAAGATAAAAGTCCAGCCTAAACATCTGGCTGACTTTGTGATGAACCAGAATAATAAAGCTTCACATCCATAAATTATAGTTCATTGATCGTAATTTGGTATATAAGCAATTTATCTGCTTTGTAGATGTCTTTTAGAAATGCCCTACTCCTTAATTATGCCCGATATAGTTTGACCACATAGTAGCTGATAACTAAATAATCATAGCTTAATTTTTTTGGAGCCAAGCATGGTATTTATGTAGTAATTCATACAAACCAAAATCTTCAGTAAACAAATGGTACTAAATCAGTTGCACTGACATACAAAGATGTACTATCTTGAAAAATTATAGAAAGAACATAAAGCATACCAATGTAAACTATAGAAAATGCCCTTAAACGTACAGATATGAATTAGATTCCTACAGGCCTCATACGTTATTTAAGATTACAAGCAAAAGTATCAATATTTTATGTTTCAATGTGTAGAAATATTGGCTGCTCTAAATAAATGTTTTGGAATGAATATTTTAATCAACATAACTACAGTCAGCAATGAGAGTATGTGAAATATTACTCATAACTCAGTAAAAATGTCAAGCTTTTTGATGGAAAATCATTTCATCAGAAATGTATTCATTTATTTCTTTCAACAGGCAATTTTTCAAGATGTAGATATGGCTGAGGGCCATTTCTTCTTCAGAAATGTCAATACCCTTAAAAAATAATATAGTGTTGTCAGTTGACAGACTCCTTTATAGAGGGTATGCTTGCAAGCTTGTTACAACCCTTTCCTCCATCTACACATTAATAATTTTAGTAATACAACTTGGGGGACACACACACACATTGGATAAATTTGATTTGTGCTCTTTGTTGAAATTAATAGAGTTATTTATTTTCAGAAATTAAATATCACAGAGACATTATAAGAAAGCAACATAATAGATACAGATGTAGATTTTTTTGTAATCGCATATACAGGGCTGCCCACTTTCTTAATGCCAAGTTTTCATCATCTGAAAACTCTTCACTTCTGCAATGATATGGCTTAGCAGTGGGAGTTGAGGAATTGCTTGAAGGGTGGAAAAGTTTTCCTCTTGATAGAATCAGGGAGGAGAAGAGGAATGGAAAAGCACCTATTCTCACATTTGGAACTGTCAGTTGAGAATGGACAGTAAGATCTAAAAATATTTTTTTCCAAGATGGTCCTATTGGACTCTCATACACACACATAATGACATTATACAGGTCCAAGATTGGATGTTTTGGCTCTATGAAGGGGAAGGGGAGGAGAGGACAGGAGAGGATAGGAGAGGAAAGGACAGGAGAGGAAGTTCAGAGAAAGAAAAATAATAATTAAAAAAACATATTTCAGACAAGTTTGGACCAGCAACCTTCTACTTGCAAAATAAGAGCTATAAACTAGATTTCTAAAATAAATTTCTAAGACTCTAACAATCTTAGAAATTATGGTAAACCCTGACTCAGTAGACCATGACCTTCAGGTGTGATTACAATCTGGTGTGTCTTCTGTAGTCCATTGATTACCAGGTTGATTTTGCTGTCTAGGCAAATACTGTATCCTCATCTTCCTTCACTGTTCCATGTGCATCTGTCCCAAAATTGCATGTTTGATGGAAGGAGACAACCTTCCTATACAGAAATATTGTTCTATTCTTTGGTCAAGGATATACTACAATGATCTTGGTGCTACGCTGCAAGATGTATGTTATCCAATGTAAACAAAAGTGCTAGAAGTGACAGAACGTGGGAAAAAATGGGCTTCAGAAATAAAGCAGAAAAATA
>JANHZU010003766.1:62311-73433 GCA_032468055.1 Acrochordus granulatus
AGCCTGGCGTAATGCAGTCCATGGGGTCGCGAAGAGTTGGACACGACTGCGTGACTGAACAACAAAACAGTATTATTTTAAAAGATATTGAAGATCTCTCCAGGCTTTATTCCTTATCCATTATGCAACGTTTACTACTTTGCACTTTTCTTATAGTTTTATCATAATTTCTTAACATAATACTCAGAAGAAAGGGGTATTTGTTTATTTGCCCTTCATTTTTAATTTAGCCAACTTAATTTGTATTTCTTAGACTTCATAGGGAGTCCTCCTTTGCATTTTGCCATTCTTCAAATTTTGTTATACAGTTTTCATTCCCAAAGTTTTACATGCAAACATGTGCTTAGGAAAGCTGAATGCAGAAGTATTTTGACTGAAGAAATTTCAGGATCAAAAACTGTAGATTGGAGGAAACTGCGCACAAAAAGCGATATAAATTTTCATGCATTTATTAACATTGCAGACTGACTAAATAATAAAATATACTGATGGCTTATAGAACAGATCATAGCTTTCTATTATAGTAAAAGGAAGAAGACAGAAGTAAAGAGGTAATATTAAAATCTAGAACACATTAAAGCAATTTTACTAAATACCAGAAGATTAGTAATCTAGTGAAAAGTACTTTGACATTCTCAGTTATTAACTTTCTAAAGTGCTATGTACTGAGACTAGTTTAAAATGAATTTAAATTTAGGATAGAATTATTTTAATTGAAAACTGTGAACGATTCTCTCCTGGAGGTTCTGAGTCATTTCCTTTTATCTTCTTCAGTCTCAAAGAAAGTGAGAAGCACAACAGATAAGGCCATACTTAACTTGCTTCCATTTTCTGTTTATTTTTATTGAAAGTAAACCATAAACAGAGTGTGTTAGAGATTAGCAAAGAGTTGGGCACCTATACTCCATACAAGTAAGAACCATAGCCCTTTCGAACACTATATAACTTTCAAATGTCTTTCTGGCTCATGGGGATGGTTTTCTCCTCCAATGTAACAGGGTTCAAGAATATGCTCTCTTCCAGAGAGTTACATTTGGTCTATTCTCCTTCGGCATGTAGAAAATCTAACAGAAATTTTCAGCCTCCTTAGAAAGGCATGATACAGATGAATGGATTCAGATTCAGATACTTTATTGGCTAAGCATGGTTAGACACACAAGGAATTTGGCTCCGGTATAGCAATTCTCAGTATATTTGCAAAACAGCAGTAAATAGAATAATAGCAATAACAAAGTTAGACTAAAGTAAACATCCAAGGTATGTAACCAGTAGAAAATGAATATTATAAAGTGTAGAGTTAGAAATCCTATATGTTGATAAGTATGTAAACACATTAGACAGAACTTCTGGGTTAATGTCATATTGCTGAGTCAAGTATTCAGCTGAATAATGGCATGGGGGAAACTGTTCCTGTGTCTGATTGTTTTGGTATGTAATATCCTGTAGAACCATTCAGAGGGAAGAGGTTCAAATAAGTTATGACTAGGGTGAGAGAGATTTGCAGATATCATCTCCGCTCTTTTTTTTTACCCTTTTGATATACAGGTGCTCCATGAAGGGCAAGCTTGCTGCTATAATTCTTTCTGCAACCGACCTTCCTTTGGAGTCTAAACCTGTCCTGTATTGTTGCTGCACTGAACCCGACAGCTACAGATGTGCAAAGAACAGACTCTATAATTCTTCTGTAGAACTGTAACAGCAGCTCTTGAGGCATATGGAACTTCTTGAGCTGACACAGGAAGTCCATCCTCTGATATGTCTTCTTAATGATGGCACTAATGTTATCTGTCCATTTCAAGTCTTAGAGATTGTTGAGCCAAGGTACTTAAAGGGATGGATAGATGGACAAATGAATAAATATTCTAAGGAATCTTACTTCACAAATTAGAAAGTATGTTAGATGCTTCTCTGCTACAGTGCACTACAACATCTGGGTTCCAGGATCTGGGGAAACCTATCCAATCCAGAATCTCCTTCTTGCTTTTTAGTAGTTGCATAGTGTGTGGAGTACCTCTTTCATGTGTTACTGAAAAGAATGAATGACACATGAACTCATAGACTTGGGAACAGATCCTCAGCTTATGCCCCATCATCCATCCATGAAATATTTTAAAACACATAATTGACATTATGTGAATCAGCTGAACAGATTTGTGTTTTGTCCTCAAAGCTGAGTAATAATGTGATCTGAAGTAATGCTCCTACATTCAAGTATAAGTCTTCATCTGCTGCTCACATCACTGTGCTTATAAATACAGAGTCTATTTTTGTTCTTCCACTGTAAAGTGGCTATCAGAGTGGTTTGGAAAGCACACCTTGCTGAGTTAAGGAGTCTAGTCTTTTGGTCAGCTTTTTAAAATGTTTTGAACACAGCTTTTTCAAAAGGTTCATAATTATTGAGAACATTTTAGTAGCTAAAGTGCTAAATTAAGATCTGGAAGACATGCTGTAGGTTGCGGTCCTCACCTAGTCACAGAAATTGGTTGAGTGATTTTGGGCCAGCCATCTTCTCTTAACCCAAGATTGAGAAGTTGAAAGCATATATGAACCTATAATTATAGATTATAATCCATGACTCAGTGAGGATGACTTCTTCATTCTAGAATAGATGGATTCAAGCTAATAATAGTAATCATTGTTTCAATTATTTCTGTTGATTGGAATTCTTTCATGTTTTAGCTTGATGTTATACTGTAAATCAGTGATCCCTCAGAAGTCAATAATGTAATTTATATAGTCCATATCACAGTTATACAAAGTTATACAAATAAATGTTTCTGTTACATAAAATATCATCAGACATTATACACTATTAAAATACTCTTTAACACAATGAAACATATTTAAACACATAACATTAGGCCCTATACATCCAGCCACACTGACAAGAATTTTTACATCGTAAGAAAAAATATTTTCTACCAGCATCTAAGATGTTGCAAACCTGTTATAGCCCATGGCAAGTTTACATGCATATAATCATATCTTTCCATCAGATTTTCATTCATTTTATACATGAAAAGAAAATGAAATAATTTCTTGGTATATATGTACAAAACACTAAAATACACTGTCTTAGACTTATCTTTCACCCAAAAACTGTAATTTGACATTGGGAGAAGGTATAATATGAAGGATAAGTGTTCTGATCTATCAGTAGGTAGTGGAACTTGAAATTAGACAGGTGTAATTAAAAATGTAAAGCAAAAAAAATATTTGTAATCAGTAGTTATAGAATCCTCATTTTAAACCATGCACTAGTAGTGAAGTGGAGAAATCACGCACTAGTAGTGAAGTGGAGGAATCCTTGTGAGATAAAATTGAATTAATTCACATGGAAATTTTAACAAGTTTGTTCTGACAGAAAAGCATTTACTCTAATCCAAGCCAATTAGTGACCTCATTGTCAGATAATAGGATCAGTCTTGGAGCAGCTGTGTTTTGCAAAAATCATATTGTATCACTGTATAGAATTCTAAAATCTTTCATTTCAAAGTTGTCTCATTTGTTTAAATGACTGCAGAATTAATGGCTTCAACATGTGAAATTATCATTTCTATTCGGATGAATAAATATATTTTAGAACAAGGAGTTTGTTGTGAAAGCTTGCATCTACAAATCTGAATTACTTTGCAAATTGACATTGAAGCTGTACTTTGGATTCTGTCCACTTACATTCCTATTTCATACCTTTTCACATTCATGAAAGATTACTTGTCTATTGACCAGCTTTGTCTCAACCAACATTACTGGAGACTTGTGTAAGTGACCCATTTTGTTTCACACTGAACTGTAACAATTACTGATGCCCTAAGACTCTTTCTTATAGCTAAGAAACTTAATTGTTAAAGTGGAAGACTTTTTTTGTCGTAGTTTATGTTCTTTTTTGTGCAAGATTTTTTTGTCGTAGTTTATGTTCTCAGACAGCAGTAACTTAATGTGAAGTGGTTAATTTCACTGTAGTATATTGCTGGACAGAATGTTTGGTTTCAAGATTTTCAAATGTTTATTTTAAACGTTTTGTGAGGGGGATATTAAAGGGACATGGTGGCTGAGTGGTTAAGATGCTGGGCTTATTGGCCAGAGTGTTGGCAGCTTGGCAATTCGAGACTCAACTGCTGCCGCATAATGGGATAAGCTCCCATTGCTTGTTCCAGCTCCTGCCAGTCTAGCAGTTCAAAAACATGTAAAAATGCAAATAGATTAATAGATACTATGTTCAGTGGGAAAGGTAACAGCATTTGTGCGCCTCAGGATATAGTCATGTTGGGCACATGACCATGAAAACATCTTTGGACAACACTGGCTCTTCGACTATAAAATGGAGATGAGCACCACCCCCAAGAGTTCTCCATGACTGGCAGGGGATACCTTCCCTTTAAAGGACTTATATGCATCCTTGCTGTATCTTTCATCCTTCTTTTCTTTTCCCCCTATCTCTCTGTTCTTGCTATGCTTATGTCATAAAAAGTAAATGTTTCCTCTGACAGTCGTGGCCAACTCTAGGGGGTGGTGCTCATCTCCATTTCCTAGCCAAAGAGCCAACATCTGTTTGAAGACATTTCTGTAGTCATGTAGCTGGCATTACTGTATGCTGAGGCACACAGACACTGTTACCTTCCCACCACTATTTATCTACTTGCATTTTTACATGCTTTTGAACTGCTAGATTGGCAGGAGCTGGGGCAGACAATAGGAGCTCACCCTGTTGCACAGCTTACTTCATAGCATACCTAACTTACTTCATACATATGTAATATTTCTCTCCTATACTATCTGCAGCATTGCCACCAGTTTTTTTCTCTCTTTTAATTTAAGAGAGTTTGGTAATACTCTCTTAAATAAGCAGGTGCATCTCACATGTCTGTTTCTGGAAGAGTCCTGGGGAGATAAAAACAAATTGGAGATAGAACAAACATCTGCTGAATTAAAAGATTTCTGTGACGTTGAATGTTAGGACTGTCTGGGCTGCAGGGCCAGTGGCTGATACTTTATAGTTCAGGTCTCATCGCAGCAGGGATTCATGTAATCTGTAGGTTAATCTAGATTGATTTAAAAATAGATTGATCTAGATTGATTTAAAAAACTGAAACAGGATCAGACTTGGCTGATATTTAGATGTGAAAGTATGTGGAAATCCTAGGGCTGTAGGCTTGCTACCAAAGATAAAGAAACAGAAGGCAGTGACAAACTTCTTGCATATTCTTCCTAGAAAACTAACTGGATCTTTCCATGAAGTAAGCAGGAGTCAAGCTCATCTTTAAAGGTTAACTTTATTTTCCTGTTGTGAAATTTTATTTCTAGACTGAAGGTGTGGTATGTTGTCATTTAGGGAAAACAAGGGTGAATGATAATATGAGAATCATGCTTGTGGGAGAGATGCATGAGGGAGGGACAGGATAATCTATGTAAGTTACAATTGGTATTTATTATGAAATAGTAATTACTCAGGAGTCTAGTGGTTAAGTGGTTAAGACACCTGGCTTGTTGGCCAGAAGGTCAGCAGCTTGGTAGTTCAAGACCCAAGCACCATATAACATGGTGAGCTCCCATTACTTGACCCAGCTCCTGCCAACCTAGCTGTCTGAAAGCATGTAAAAATGAAAGTAGATAAATAGATACCACCTTGCTGGCAAAGCAACAGCATTCCATGTGCCATCACATGTGCCATCACATGACCATGGGAATGTCTTTGAACAACACTGACTCTTCAGTTATGAAATGGAAATGAGCACTGCCCCTTAGAGTTGGCACAACTGGAAGGGAAAACCTTTATCTTTTATTTCAGCAATTACTCAGGTTGTTGTTTTTTTAATTCCTTAGCTGAAAGCAAATTTTAGAAAAGTTTTAATAAAGATGTGTGATAAAACTAAGCTAATTTTGGCACTGAAATTACTATGAAGTGTAACATCACGCTTTCATTATTTTTTATTTATTTAGCAAACTTACATGCTGTTGATTTCGCAAAAATTATTCACCTTATTTGATCTTTCTAATCTAGCTTTCCCATTTCAGCCTTGTACTAGAACATTGATATATGCACATTACATGTGAAACATAAATAAATATCATACTGATGTTCTTTTAAAGTGCAAGGATAAATATACCACTGGAACTTTTTCCTTATATAGCAGGGGTCTGTGATTCTCCAGATCCTGTTGCACTATACCTCCAAGATACCTCACTGTTGCCCCTGCTGCTTGGAGCTCTTTGGAGTTGTAGTTCACAGTTGGGTAGAAACAGAGTCTGTGCTCCGATCTGAACAGTAAATAAATGCTTTTAATCAAGAATCAATCTTTTTCATTCAGGAAAAGAAAGGTCAAAACTTGAAGGTTGAAAGTAAAAGTGATCAAAGTTTGCTTTTATGTAGCATTCTGATCACCCCAGTTCATTTTATATATGTTAATGCATCATGCTAAGCCAGCTGGATTTTTGTTTTGAACATTTGGTATGCCAGAATGTCTCGAAATACAGATGACCGTTAGACAGAATTAGTGAACAAACTTATCAAAGTAAGAAATAATCAAATCTCATATGCATCAAGGTGTGGAGCCAGCTATTATGTACATCAGCTCTGTGGATTTGTGCACTTCCTGGAAGTGCATGTCTTTGCCAGAAAAATCACATCTGTTCTTTAGGGGTTTTTTTAGCTCTGCTTTGTGTGTAAACATTGAAATACATCTATATTTCCAGAAGAGAAAAAAGGATTTTCTTAAGGATCCCTAAGTCAAAAACTAGGCATATTTCAAATATTCAGATGAATATTTAATGCTTTGTGTTCTTCTTGTTGTTTCTACTAGATGACACGGGAACAGTATATACTAGCAACGCAGCAAAACAATTTGCCAAGAACCGAAACTCCTCAACTTTATCCAGTAGGGATTTATGGCTGGCGAAAGAGGTGCTTATACTTCTTTGTCCTCTTGCTATTGGTTACCATGATCATTAATTTAGCCATGACAATTTGGATCCTGAAAGTAATGAATTTCACCGTGGTAAGTAGCTTTTTTTTTGGTGGTGGGGGAGTCTGATTTATACATGTTAAAGGGATTTGGTGTGATTATTTAGTAGTATTGTTCAGATGTTTTCAAACATCTTTGACACTGTGGGGAGTAAAACAACAGTGGTATAAAGAGTTCTTTATCTGTTAATAACTGAATATTCTTAGGCATAACTCCTAAGTATTAAGTACTGGGCTAAAAGCAAATTAATCCTGATTCTGAATGTAGTATTTTTGTCTCTAGAGCAATCTGGCTGCCTTTGCTAATAGATTCTATGCTTATTTAGTTCCAACAAGTGTCCATTATTAATTCTTGTAGTTTGTAAGAGAAGACCAAGACAGCTATTCCTAAATTTTCAGCAATGACAATTCTGGTTGGAATGCAGGAACTGAAATTCACATAACACAAGAAATATGCCAAGATCAGAAAAGAGAAGTAATGTCTTTGATTTGTGTCTACTTTGATTTATGAGAAAACTGCTTTATTATTTTGGACCTAAATTTAATCCAGACTTCTTTGATTATAAAAAATGTAATGCTAACTGCTCTGATTAATAAAGGAATGGTCCAGAAAAAGTTTGTGCCACTGACAACACTTTTTTATGAAGATACCTTTTGCTATACCTGTTGCTATTTTCTCAAAACTCAGAAATCAACAGTGCCAGTAGGAAGAGTTATGGGGAGTGCCTGAGTAATCTTAGTTTTGCAAAAGTTATCCTTGGTCCTTTCTGAAATCAGACTATTCCTTGTTTCTAGTAGAATTTCAGTACATGGAATAGACTATTCAAGGCACTCTACTTTTTTTTCAAACTAGGTCCAGGTCTCACACTTCCTTTTGGTGCATTAATGTGATTTTGATTGAAAAAGAAAACTGTTCCTTGAAGTCAATGCTGTTGATCCCTTGTCTTGACCACAGTATTAAGTTTATACTGAGTCATTGAGGGTGCAATTTAGAGCAGGGTTAGGGTTATGCAACATTGCAGTTTAGGATTTATATTTCCTATTAAACCTAAATAACCATAAGAACTACTATGATACTTTGGCTGGAAGTACTTGTCTACCTTTGAAATAGACCAGATCAGGAAACAGATCCCATGAGAACTATTAGAACTCTACTTTATTGTTCAAGATGAAACAACAGAATCTTGAACAGGCCGCATCTCTCTCTCTTATGCACAGACACACACACACACGCACACAAACACCTCTCTTACTCTAAAGAGAATAAAAGCAGGTCAATCCTGAGTTTCTTTCCCACATCCTCTTAAAGGGCTAAGCTGATGAATATGTAACCTCCTCTGCATTCCTTCTTCAAGGTGAAATCCATATTCCACTATCTGTCTTCTTATTTTATTCACTTAAATGTTTAAAATGTTGTAATGAGTTTGATTTAGACATGTAAAGCATAGTGAAATTTCATACACTTGCACAATCCCTGAACAAGATGATACTTGAAATCTGAATTTAGCAAGCAGAAGGAAAACAAAGTCTTTTGTCTGTTGCTTGTTTTATTTTTTTGTTTAAATTATATACATTGGGTTAAAATAATTATACTTTAAGAATTTTAATAATTGTAAAAGATAACATTTATATTCTAATATACTTTATAACAAAATGAGGTCACTTTATATGACATTTCAAATAATCATTTAATGAATGTGAACTTTGTTTCTTTAATATTAAATCAAATTTAATTGGATATAGTTAACTAAACTAATATTTACTATTTTTGTTACTTCATGAGAATAATTCAGATAGGAAGATGCAGAAGCAGAAAAAGAATATAATTAAGAGTCATATTAAATAGCAATGTAAAATTGATCAGGAAATCATATTAATTTACTGCAATTAAATTTCACATTCATTATTGCTTCTTGCTGTCCCCAAAATTCAAATTAAGATTGAGTTTTGTTAACAGTGGATATTGAAGTGAGCTACTATTGTTGTTATCTATCAAGTATGTTCCTAGAATGATGGCGAGGGTTTGGTTTCCTTCTTCTGATAAAAGAATTTGCAAAGAGTGCATGGAAGGGATGAAATTATGAGTATGTATTATTTAATCTTTAGCGTACAACATAAATTGTATATGATATAGTTATATATTTTTCATTCATCTGTTCTATCTATCATCAATATCAAACTATCTAGTTCAGTATGGAGATAAAAGATATAGCACAATTCCTGATCACAAATATTTATTTATTGTTAATGTCACCCATCTTCAAAAAAGACTCTGGACAGCTTATAAAATATCAAATATATAATTAAAGCAAAATTAAAAACATAACATAATAAAACATAACTGCATTGACAAAACACAATAAAATGCAAAATCCCCATCCAGATCAGTATATCGACAGACTTACTTGCACATCCTGGTGTTGTAAGGTATACTTGGGTATCATTTTCATACTGATAATACTGAACCCCAAATTGATGAATGACTTCAACCAGAAATTTCATGTAGAATTTAAATAGAAAGGATGAAAGAGTTGAACATGCATCACCCCATAAGGGAGGGGTTGCAGGAGCAACTTCCCCCTCTGTAAACACTGACTAGAATTGACAACTGAGGAAAAAGCAAAGCACAGTGCTTTCATTCCCACCCCTGCAGAAGAATACCATGGTTGATGGCCATTGAAAGACCAAGGAGCGCAAGGATGGATATATCTCTCCTACCCAATTCTGGAAAAAGTAATTAACAATTACCTTTCCAATAAAGGAAAGTTTGGAAACTAGATCATAACTGCCCAAAATGGAGGGGAATTTATCTATAAAACCCTTTGGCTCCTTATTTAAAATAGGAATTTTCTCAAACTTTATACTTCAACTTTATTATAACAATTTACTATGGTAGTAAATTGGACAGTATATCATTAGAAAGCCCTTTAGCTTGCATTAAAATTGGACATTGAAACAATACTATACTGCAGACTTGCCTTGGAAATATATGTACATTGAAAACACATAAGAACAGTGCTTTAGCTTGGAATGAAAAATTGCAATGATATTAAAGCCTTTATGAAATTCCATAGTACAGCCAGTGTAAAGGCAAAAAAATATAAAATTGGTGAAGATATACAAGAGCCATTAGCATCTAAAAGAAAAAATAAGCAACCTCTTAGCCCTTGAAAAGGAGGAATATGAAAAACTGAAGATAATTCACCAAGCTTCTGTATGGTCTAAAAGGGGCAAAGGGAAACTTTCCAGATTTGGTTATTAACTCCACAACAGAGTGGAGTCTATACTTACAGTTTATGTTTTCTGAATTAGCCTGTCTGGAAGGCTTGACCACTTGTAATAATGTATATACCTGTGATCATTGTGTATTAAAGATTGTTACAAAATTGGAAAAATGAGCAGAAGAAGGCAAAGAAAATGATTAAAAAGTTAGGAAAAATCACTGTAGTTTAATGGACTTTGTAGCCTGCAGCAAAGTAAATAAATGAGAAAACATAACAGATAAATTTTAAATAATATATAACTAGGAACATGAGTATAAAGGAAATGTTCCCCCCATTTTACAATATTAGAACTTAATTCCATCCAATGAAATTAAATATGGAATGATTCATAGTTTAAAAAAGTACTTCTTTACATGAAGTTCTTCTTCTTCTTTTTTCTGCTGCTCCCGTCAGGGGTCGCCACCGTGGATCTTCTGTTTCCATCTTCCTTGATTTTCAGCATCCTCTTCAGTCACACCAACCCCCTGCATGTCCTCTCTCACAGCATTCATGTACCTCCTCCTGGATCTTCCTCTTCTCCTTCTGCCTGGTAGCTCCATCCTCAACAACCTCTTCCTAATATACTCTTCATCCTTCCACAACACATACCCAAACCATCTAACTCTGTCGCCAGACCTTCCTACCTGTGCTGTCCCTCTAATACGTTCATTTCTAATCTTTTCCAACTTTGTCACACTCAACAAAAATCGCAGCATCTTCAACTCTGCCACCTCTATCTCTATCTCTTGTCTTTTGGTCAGGGCCACTGTCTGCAGGCCATACAGCATTGCTGGTCTCACCACCGTCTTGTAGATCTTCCCTTTCACTCTTGCAGATACCATTCTGTCATAGATCACTCCTGACACTCTTCTCCATCCACTCCATCCTGCCTGCACTC
>JANHZU010003767.1:12083-23417 GCA_032468055.1 Acrochordus granulatus
TGCCACATAGCTTTTCTAGCTATAGCCCATGCATTCTCAGACATTGTGCAAATTCCAGTAGCTCCATCGTCCAGCTCAAAACAGGCTATGTGGCATCCCCAGGCCATCTAATCTCTGACTAAAGTCCAGTGCAAGTTGCTACCTAATGCCAAGTCAATGCAGTTGTGGTATTGGGCAGAGCAAGCTGTTAGTTGTAGTTGTTTGACAAATTCCTTTGATTTATCAAATGTGATGATTTGTTCAAGTGTCCTAATCATTAAATGTTTGAGTATATTCTTTTAGAAGTGGAGTAGGGTGGTTTTTTTTTTGTAATTGTTTAAGGTCCTTTCCCAATTTCTAAAGTATGTAGCAATTTTGGCAGAAGTGTCTTCTCTGCTAAGAAAAGTAGGAAACAGAAAGAGCTTCAAATAGTCACACCAAACTTTTCTAAGATTCAAGAGCCATAATGCTATGACCAACAGACTTAGAAAGTCATTTTGGTTGCTTATAGATGTTTTGTACAGTCCAGCTGATAATGTGTGTATCCCTTGGTAGATATGTTTGATCCCAAACAATAAACAGAATTTATCCCATTCTACTGTAGGTTAACCCCCTCTGTGCCATTTACCACTCGAACCCTTGACAAAGAAACAGTCCTTGGAGATTATGCTCTTCCAAAAGGGGTAAGTAACTTTCACCACCCAAGCGCTCCATTTATTTTGATTAATTGGTTGAATATTTAGTCTGTCTTTCAGTCAACAATAGCACTTATATAAAATATTATTGGCCATACATCTTATCCCATTTACTTGCATGTCAATGTTGTAAGAGGTCCTGCAAAGTATTTAGCATGGCCAGGTTTCATAAATAAAACAATGGTCTTCTTTGTGTCATGATACATACCAAGCATAATGTTGCAATTGCTTTTAAATCTCAAAAACTTCTTAGATGAATGGAAGTGACTCCAAGCTGTAAGGCCATAGATACCCAAAACTTCTTTTTTGCACCTCCCTATAGATCCTTGTTGCATGATTTATTGTCATTTTGAGCTACGAATACACACAAACTATAATGTGGATCTAAATTAAGTTTAACACAGATTAAGAAAAAGAAGAAAAAACCCTTCCTCTCTCCCTTAACCTCCAACATACAAGAAAAATAGTTTTTATTTGATCCATGTGTATGACACCCAGTTTTATCCATTTCAGTCTTTACTCACCCCCACAAAATATCATCTGTTGTCCCTTGCTACCCAAAAAATTATCCACTCAACATACTATCCAGCTTTTCTTGATCAGTTAACAGCAATTTTCTCTGACATTTATTAAATTTATTTGGCCTTCCATCTCAGACACATGGCTCTGGGTGGCTAACAGTTTGAAAAATAATAAAACCACAAAGAGACATAGCAACTAAGAGAAAATTTAAAAACCATCAGACAACATAACCAAGAAATAGGCTGCATCATACACTTGGGTCCTCAGACTCAAATATCCTTCATTTTAATAGATTTTATGTATTTTAAATTCTTCTCAGCCAGCATTCATTGTGTCAATGTGGGGCTATTTGGGAGAACTGCATTTGCCTTGATATCCATGTTACTTTATAGTGCTGTGTTCACACAACCTGCTTAACTAAGGGCTTATCAACAGCATTCTAATTAGTTAGAATTACCTTCATGAAGATGATTTTTGCCTTGTTCAAACTATTTGATTAATTCAAGGTACTGAGTGACTTCAGAAAATAAGTTAATTCAGGAAGCAGATCAATTGTCCTATGTGAACATACTTAGTTTGTGTAAGCAGACATTTAACCAGTGCAGGTCCTCCCAGAACCCCAATGCAATAATGCAAAGCTCTGATTTCTGTAGCATTACTTAACATGCTTGAAGTCTGATCCTGATCTTAAAAATTACTCCATATCAAATGAAATCTCATTAAACTTGGGTTTAAAGAAAAGGAAAACAAACTTGTATTTTTCTTCCTAAAAATGCCATTTCACCAAAAAAAAACCCTGAAATCTTGCCTTTTAAAACAAATTTAATTTGAAATTCTTCATTGTAAGAAGATTTGGAAATTCTTTTCATAATTTTATTTCTTTGCTGTTGAGCAGTCTTTCCTTTGGATTGTTATGCATGTCTACTTTAGATGCAGCATTAATGTTTTCTTATGGGCAACGTCCTTGAGTTTCTTTTCCCCAGAAAATGTATTTTGTTTCTTGTTCATTAGGTGCATTCATTTGATGTTTCTTTCCCTACCTTGTAAATACATTTTGTGTATTTGTGTATGTATTTACAGACGGTGTTGATGATTAACACTCATGCTTTGGGATGCAATGAAGAATACTTCAGCAAGTGGAGTGAATTTCAGCCAGAGCGTTGGCTGCAAAAAAACATCCATCCATTTGCTCATGCTCCATTTGGTATTGGAAAAAGGATGTGCGTTGGGCGCCGACTGGCAGAGCTGCAACTTCAGTTGGCTCTCTGTTGGGTAAGCATTCAGTTATTTTACATATGCATATGTATAGGTTTCCTCTGCCACTCATGTCTGACTCTAGGCAGGGTACACATCTCTGTTTCATAACCCAAGAGCCGGCGTTGTCCAAAGACACTTCTGTAGTCATGTGGCTGGCATGATTATATATTTGCTTTCCCACCAATTTAGGTAGTACCTTTTTATCTATTTGCATTTTTACATGCTTTCAAACTGCTAGGTTGGCAGGAGCTGGAGCAAGTAACGGGAGCTCACCCTGTTATGCAGTACTTGGTCTCTAACATGGGCTGCCAACCTTCCAGTCAACAAGTCCAGCATCTTAACCACTCAGCCACTGTGCTCCCGGATACATATATATATCCCCCATTAATATGTACAAAACATCCACTGATTTATGGCAGTGAAAATGTATTCCATTGAAATGGAATGTGTAAATGACTTTTAGAACAAAGGAAAGAGATGCTACTTACAGAATGATCAGACAAGAGAGGGAGGAGGCTGCAGTCACTAAATGATTATAGAAAGAAACCTAGGGAAAAACTCTGTAGAGGAAGAGTTAGCAGAGCCAAGAAGAGGGGTGAAAAGAGAGATTAGTCTATGGTCACTATGTAGCCACAAACACACTAAGTCCACAGACACACACGGATTACTGTTGAACCTTAACTACTACCAACAAGGTGCTGACCGTGAGATGAAAAAATTCTTGTGCATAGGCTTGAGCAATAAATCAGTTAATTGGAACCTTTAAGAGCGGACCTGGTCTTTCATGCCTGACACTCACCCAAATTGATCATAGATTTCAAAATTGTTTAGTTTTCACTTATTTTATCACAGTTCAAGTTTTAAAGGAAGGATTAATTTCCAATGGGTGCAGAAACTCTGTTTCCCTCATTGTCATCCCTCTGGAGCATGCATGTCTTTTATCTCATTAAACAGCAAGATGGGTTGTACGTAACTTTAATATTTAAATAAAAATAAACTGATTTATTAAAATATTATAATCTTGAATATATCAATATTCGGTTTTTAAAGTTATAGAACAGCTTTCAGATGTTGTTACATGAAATATGGGAGGGCCAGGATCTCCTGAAGGAACAATCCTGTGCAAAGTTTTTCTAGGCATTCCTCAGTGAAAGGACTGAAAGGGTACATAGGTACAACTTTTCCATTAGCATTAAAGGATGAATTGTCCTTTTGGACAAGATGAGCTTTCAATTTTAATTAAATTCAGGAGGAGAACTCTCTTTGCAAATGATATTCAAACAAAGGCTAGATGGTCATCTATCAGAGATGATGTAGTGATCTTGCACTAAACAAGGGATTGGACGAAAAGATCCCTTCCAACTTTAAGATTCTGTGTTAGCCTTCCAAAAAAGAACTGACCAGATGCTGTGATCCTTCCTGCCAAAAAAAATTGTTTAATTCCTTTACCAAAAGAAATGAACTTTTCAAAGCCTCACAAATTTTGGCAGTATCATATTTTCCTGCTGTTATTGCCTGTGAGGTTAAACTTTGACACAGACTCTACTCTGAGGTGAACTAACAAGTTCCCTGACTCATCTTGGTTACAGGTTGGGGAGGCTCCAATGAACTCCATCTTTCCTTTTGTATTACAGCTCATACGGAAATATCAGATTGTAGCAACTGATGACAAGCCAGTAGAAACCATCCACTTAGGAATCCTCATTCCCGACCGAGAAATACCCATTGCATTCAAACAACGCTAAGGTAAAAAGTAATGGAGTTAATTATATGTTTAAGGTGATCTTTTAAGATCAAAAATAGAGCAGCTTCAGGGACAAAATTAGGATGACTGGCAATTCTTAAAATTAATTCTAGTTTCATGTTTTTAAAAATAAAATTTCTAGCCCTCATGATTGCAGAAGGATAGTAAAAGAAAAGAGGAAAATAAAGCAACTTATCATCATTCTACCTTTTAAAAGTGTATGTAGTACCAACAGAAAAAATATTTGCAGCTCAGGGTTGAACTGTGTAGTCCTTGATACTCTGTGTAGTGTTTGGTACACTGATAACCTATTTGGATAATCAAACATCTGCAAGAAAACAACCAAACTTAGCACCAAGGACATAAAAGCATAGGCAAACATATATAAGCATTTGGATCATGGTAGATATATAGATATATACAATCCATCTATAAATGCAATAACTGAATAATTAAAACATTTCAATTACTTGAATGTAACGTATGAACTGAAAATCCTTGCTGTGCATATGCAAATGTGCTAGGAATGAAATAAATAGGACATTTTAAAATTGCCTTGTTTTGTTATGATCAGTTATTTTTACAATTTGGCTAATAAGGCCCTTCATAAATATATTTGTAAATTAAAATACTAATAAAATTTGTTGGTGGTTTCTTCCCGAGCTGAAGAATCTATCATGTTCTCTCTTTGTTTTCCCATAGATTCAACTCGAGGAGCAGTTAACGTTTTTAGTAGACAACAGACTTGAATCTTGGATTTCCAGATCCTGCTAGAGTCTAGTTATATTATGAGCAATACGTGTTGACAGCAAGGAGAGAACAGCAGGAATCCTATGCTAGCCTGGAGGCAAATCAGTCAAGCTATGTTGAGCAAATCTAAACAGTCACTTCACATTACCAAAGGTATGCAGTGGAAGAATAGCAGAATTAAAAACTTGGCAGATGACAGTAGAACTTTTCACCTAGTCTTGGGAGAAAGATCCATTATTTTTCATCTGCTGGTATGAAATGTACAATTCTCAGTTCAATCTACCCACACTGTTAATGTTTGTATAAAAACAATGAACAGAAAGAGATGGAATAAGTCTCTGAGTTCACTCTTGACCTCAGGATGGAAATGCTGGAGGGGAAATTTTGCTTTGGCTGTTCCCGAATTCCTGATGGAATTTAAAATGAAGGCCTTTGCATGCAAGGGAATCAACATGATTGGGAAGGGAGGGAAAGCATTTTGAGGGATGGATTGTATTTAGATCTTCATAGAAGGAAAACTGGCAGTAATAGAGGAGGAAAGCTGTGTTAGTCTACAGTGGTAAGAAATCTGGAATGAACAGAAGATGTATGTAGAAATGTTCAAGGGATGTGTTTGAAAAGCAAAGTACTGTATATCTGATTCTCTCTGAGGCTGCAACTAATGGTCTGATTCTCTCTGAGGCGACAACTACTGGTCTGTTTAGTAAACAGAGCAACTGTATATGGAAATATATCACACACAAACACATTCATACAGATAAGTTTGCAGGCAGACAGAAAATGAGTTACATCATAAAATACAGACCACCCAAATTGTTGGGCATCTCTTCAGTTCTTGAAGAATAGAACAAATAACTTATGCTTGGAAACAGAGAGTTATGTTTAAAATGCACTCAGTGACTCCATCCATGAGATTACTAGGATAATACATGTACACGCAAACCAGTACAATTTATTTCTCACTCAATCAAAACCAGCTCTTAAATTATTTATAATAGCCCAACAAGGTCCTATAACTTTTCCTTTTGCTGGTTGAGGAGTTGACTCTTTCATTAGGTAAACTGATGAAGCTTCCTCAAGTGGCTGATATTGGGGGGAGCAATGGTAGTGCTGGCCATTCCTTTCTCTCCGATGTACAGTAGATGCTCCCCACAACCTGTCCTCTACCTTTTAAACTGTCTATCAGTTTTCACCTGTGAAATGTAGAGAAGGAGATGGGTTGCCATCTTTTCTTTTGCCACAATAAACAAGATGTCTTGAACTGGACATGGCTGCTTTGTGGGAAGGCAAGATGTCATGGTCCTGACCTTTTAACTGCCTTTAAAAAAGAAAGTAAAGAAATTCTTCAGCACATTATTGCACAAGATCCATATAGGCTCATCACCTCTGAACTGAGAGCAACAAAATGTGATTCATTTTGCATCCTGCTTTTGTGCTTCTGAACCATCATTGTTGGAAATAGGATGCTAGTCTGATTAGATAATCAGTCTCGTCTAGCAGGGCTCCACTTAGGTTTCTGAATTCAGACTGATGTGTCACAATTAATGCAGATTGGAATATCAGCCTAACAGCATTCTATAAATTGTAAGGATTATAGTTCCCAGATATTTTATCCTATTCTTTTTGACTTTTTAGTTTCCATTTTATTTTGTTTTTACATGTTTTTAATTGTATTTGTTAAACATAAAATAAATGTATTTTTAAAAATGTATATTTTGAAGAATTGTCAGTAGCTTATTTTCCTTTCTTGTTTTTAAAAGAAATGTTAATTTCCATTTCATCATTGATAGTTAAACCCACTGTTCTGAGAATTTTGTAATAAAAATAATTTGTTGGTATTATATGTTGTTTTTATTTGCATTGAGCAGATTTTGTGTCTAGTATATTCTTTCAATATTAATGCACTTTATAAAGTTTCTCAATAGGAATTGCTTATAGTTACTGTATGATACCTTCTCCAATTCAAAATGATTTTCCCCAAAAACTATGTGAGCCTTTGCACTGACTAACAACAAGGATTGCACAGAACTATGATCTTATTTCTTTAAAAATAGTTTTCCCCAAAACTAAACTGGAGTTCAGTCACTTTCACAAATCCAAATCTCATTTCAAAAATCAATCATTGGGAATAACACAAATCCTGAAAAACAACAAAAAAGTTAAAATTGTCTCCTTGTTTCATATAATTGGATTAACAGACCATTATCAGAAAAACTCTAGCATACTTTGAGAAAGACAATAGCCATATTTGGGGAGGGGGATAGAAGTGGAAAAAAGTTGTGGGGATTGGGATGCAAAATTAAGTATTTCATTTCCATTCCTAAAACTTTCTGACAGCAGCAAAGATACCTTCCTGAGTAGGACATAAACTTCTCAATCAAAAAATTGTACTCCACGGTCCAGCTTTTGTTCTATAAACATTTGGAAATACTAGGAGAACTGTATAATTTATTTTGCCATTCTATTTCTGCATCTTTATAAATCTCTGAACTTTAGAAGATCAGTGGTCTTACTCTGTTTCAAAAGAATCCTGTTTCAGTTAACATAACCAAAAAATTTATTCAGGTCAGTTCCGTTGGGTACAAATTTGGGATCAGCCCAAATTGAATATTTATCCTTGTAAACTTTGTGGTATTCCAAGCTATTTCTTTACTTGCTTATAATTTGTGGATTACCACCGTATTTCCATTCTTCCATTTTCCATATATAACTTGTTCAATTTTTCCAAATCAGAATTGGAATAATAGTTAATATTCTGGCTAAAAAGAAAGAGGAAGTATTAAGGGGATATGGATTGAAGTTACTGTAAATTAAGTGAAGCAGTAGCTTTATAATTTAGTCTAAATCATTCTTCTGGAGTATAGGACATGGAATAACGGCTTTAAGTTTCATTCCTCAGAAAGGTAGTAGGCTCCCCTTCACTTAATGTACTCAAGTAGATACTGGATAGCCATTTGTCAATGATGGATTTTTACTTTGAGAGAGCTGGATGTGATTACTTTGATGGTTGCTTCCAAGGTTGCAGTATAATCTTGCTTAATATTCAGGCTGCCAGTTAGCTGTGTCAAGAGAAACATGACACACACACAAGCAACCTATGGTATTTTGAGAAGATGTGTAGATTGTATTGATAAAATGGCTTCTTGATTGACTGTGTGAAAAATGGTTACCGTAATGCTCATGACCAGGTCCAAAAGATTTACCAGAAGCCAAGCTAGTAACCAAGAATGTTTTTTCCATCCTAATGGGATCTTTGTTGATTCCAAAAGCATTCCTGTAAATAAATATGCTAGAAGCTAGTGCTTAGCTTTAAATAGTACTTTATAACTTTCCAGATATTTATTTTTATTTTATTTAAGAAAATAAGATAATAATAGTTCTCCAGAGAGGTGTTTGCAGCCCATAGAGCTACCTTTTCCATAAGCTTTTGTGAGAAGACTTAGTCTTTCCCCTTCCAGTAATAATGGATTAGTATGTTTTTTCAATCCAATTTATATAAGAAAGAAGGCAAGTGCAAAACTCTCTCTTCTAAATGACTTCATGGGTCTAACAAAATTCCTAGCAAGCAACTCAACTAAATATAATCTTGAATACTAAAGCCAAATTGAATTTAAAAAAACACTTAAACATTTACTGGAAAGTCAGACTTTCCTAACATGTGGACTTTCTTTGCATGCATGCATGCACACACACATAAATTAAAGAACAATGTTTGCTAACATAGTCAGAATCTATCTGGGTAGAATTACAGCCTGAAGCATTTTAAATATTCACCTTTCTTCCTCACCTTTGATCCTCATAGCAAGATTGAACCTCTGCTCCAAAAGACACACTGCTGAAACTTTTATACCTTTGAATCTATTTATAACTTTTCACTTACCAAGCAAGATGACCACTTCTGTTGCAACAATTGGCACTTCTACTTGATCACCTGCAAAAATAAAATAAGCATGACTTGTTTATAAAACCACCTTACCGCAGCTTAACCAGTCAGGCAAAAGGACAATTAACAAGCCATTAAAGTTTTATTTAAGCAATATAATCTGAGAATGTGAAAAGTTAATATTCTATGATTAATTTGGAGCTGTTATGATCTGAAAGGCCAGGTTAGGGACAGATCTTAACAGAGAGATCTATCTATCTAACTATCTGTGATATTATCTATCTATGATATCTATCTATTGCTGTCATTAAAATCAGCACTGACTTTATAGCATATAATCAGTAGAATATTTTGCCCTTAAGGCTTATTTTAGAAAATAGCATTTTCATGGTTACCCCAAATTATGTCTGTACTTCTCTCTTGCTTCTCATTGGCCAAGATTTGGCTTTATTTTTGTCAGCACTCCATCACTTTAATTCATTATTAGAGAGGGGAAAAATTTCACACTTCTATAGCTTTACTATATTAACTTTAAAGGTCCAAATCTGCATGCTCTATTTTTGTATAGCCATTCCTGACAAATGCATGTCCAGTAGTATTTCTGAGGGATGCCATCACAAATGTGCAGCAGAAATGAGAGAAGAACAGATTTTGGTGCTAAAAGTAAAGCCATGTGAGTGTGTCATAAACAGCCAAGAAATAAACAAATGGATAATTTAGAGATTAATTCTTCATGACTCGTTTAGGTGCTCTAGGAGAGTCAGATGATATTCCCTTAGAGAAGATGTCCACATAGATCTTGTCACAGGCAGTTGGTCCTGATGGCCCCTAGTTAGTATTGCAACCTCCATATCTCAAACTTTTGTGAACTCACTTCCCCTCCAGTTCTAGTAAATGGACTTCGGTGGTTTTGTGAAAAAAAGAAAAGAAAAATCCAGGAGATTCACTCTGTTTAAATGAGTTGGTCTGAGAAGAGATGAAAGATTAATGCACACAAAGCCAACTGACTCACTCGTCAGAGTCAAGTATCTTCCGGTGATCCTTCCTTTTCTCCTTTTCCCTATAACAGCCTTAGCCAAACAATGCTGTAATAGATTTACACCACTACCAGAAAGATAATATCTCAAAAGAATGGCCTGCAACATACTTGGATGGAGAGTGGGGTGGTACTCAACTTTTGAGTATTCATTCGAGTCAGATATATAACTTTTCAATGAATTCCAGATAATGAGATTTGGAAATCATCCTTTTCAAGCTCTGTTATGAAATTGAACTCAAATTCCTCTTCTGTCATTCTTTGTTTCCAAAAGCTACCTCCTGGAAACACAGAGGGAAGACCAAATATTCTCAAGCTCTGTGTTGGTTGGCAGAGACAATAAGAAGCAAATATCCCTCTCCTTCAAAAGAACCAAAGATTATCACTGGGTACCAAGTGCACACAATTATCATTCATAGATCTGATTCAGCATAATCTGCCAGGATTATAGTTATCATGATTATAATATTGTATTAAATTGCCTCTGCAAAATCATATCCAACTTCCTTGGGTACCTTAAACTTGAATACAAGGGTTTGAAAAAGACATGTGCATAAGGGGCAGGGGACACTCAAATCCACAGTTTGGCAATTGCTTCATTGCAAAAATAGAAAATATGTGCCCTGCAGTTATTGCTGCAGTATGGTCCCCTTAGCAAAATGTGTGGTAAAAAAAAACTTGGTTTAAAGGAGTGCCTTTGATGCCTTATATGCCCAACGTACTAGAGCTATTGAGCATTAATTTTTACAACATTAGGGGCATGTTATTATATTATTCAAATACATATACTCATTTCCAAAGCTGAGCTCGAACCTGCAGGTAGAACCCAACATTGAGAATGCTAGGAGTTTTTGACCAGGTTGTGCTACCCAGAGGCCATCGGCACCAACTGATCTGTGGCAAGAACATGGACATCTTCTTTGAGGGAATTTTGATTCTTCTGGAGCACGTAAATCAGTATTGAATAATTAATATCTTAATTATCTTGTTTTGAACTCAGGGGTACAGATTACTATTTGTTTTATTATTAAAACAATAGGAAATTCGTTTTCAAGTCAACCTCAGTTCATGGTAAATTCAAGGGCAGTTGTGGGTTATTTTCTTGACAGCAACACAGAAGCACTATTTGTATTTCTTCCTGGGATTTATGTTTTGTCTACTGAAATCCAAAAAGTCTTGGATTTCTTGGTAGTTTCCCATCCAAATATTAAACAGGACTGTTCAGGTTTTTATTATGATTCTGATTTGTTGCATAGTCAACCAGATGATTAGCCTGGATTTGTCATTTTTGTCCACTTATCAAGTTCTTCCCAAGGACCTGAGATCGGAAGATGTTGTTCTTTATTATTATTTAGAGTTTCTACAAGATTGGTTTGATGCTACCTCTGCTTTATTAGGTTTAGCCATATATAAATGAGCAGGTTTCTCGAGTTCTTCATTGAGCTCCAGGCTATAAAAAGCAAAAATA
>JANHZU010003767.1:23517-39145 GCA_032468055.1 Acrochordus granulatus
AATCTTTTTAGCCCACCTCGCTAGTCTGCTGGGTTTTTTATTTTGTTTTAATGGGTTTATTTTATTTTTATTTTAAAGGGTTTTTAATGTATGGTTTTTAGTGTTGTTAGCCGCCAAGAGTCTCCGGATTTCAGCGGCATATTTAATAATTTAATAAATAGATAAATATATAAAATAAATAAGTTAGCTGTCATTAAGTTGGTTTGATTCTAGGTGAACCATATAGACAAATGTCCACCTTGGACCTTGTAACATCCTACTCTTCCAGAGATTATGGATTCCAGTGGAATCTATAATCCCATCCATTCACTTAATCCGTAGTATTTATTTTATCTACTTCTCTCATCCTTGCCAAACACATTACTTTGTTTCTTACTCCATGATCCACTTACAGCAAAAGCCCAAATAATGTAAGTTACTGCTTGCAAATCATTGCCTCAAGGAATGAAATAAGCATTCAAGTAATTGATTCATTCTTCTCACTAGATATTATTTTTCAGTAAAGTATAAATGAAATAATCATTTTTTTATCATGACCTATCTTTATTATATGGTTTCTAATGCCAAACAAAGTCTAAATGTCTCCTTTTGGAAAAAGCATTAATTATGGTCTAAAAAGTTACCATGCATTTGTAGTTATTTAGTCTCCAACTGTTGGATGTTGTAAAGTTGAAATGCAGTCACGTTCGCCACTGAAGACCTGCCCAGAATTAAGTACATACCTGTAATAAAATAAATAAAACCTTCAAGTCTTTTAACCTCCAAATCCATTCTTGCTGTTCACTGGGTATTGCAGATTTTTACACATTCCTTGAATCTAATAGCAATAGCATCAACCTGAGTTTAGCAGTCATTTTCATTCTCTTTTCCCTCTTCTTCTGGGCAGATTTGACAATGTAAGCACAAGACAGAATCCAATCAAATAGGCATCTGTAATAGCAGCTTGGTAGAAATAGCCCTCTCAAGCAGGTGACCTGTCAGGAATTCTTATCTGAGTTGTAATCTTGAAAAACATGGATTACATATTTGTAGCTACCTTTCTGTCTGTTTGGATTCAATAATATACAAACTTTATCACCATGGGTAGTGAGGAACCCAAATGCACTAAATGAAAGTCAATACAAAAGATTAATATGCTACAATGATATAAGAGGACTAGAAAATCCTCTTACTTTGGATCCTGAAGTATCACTATCAGTCAAAATAATCAAAACAGATAATCCTCACTTACCAACCAGATTGGGCCCAGCAACTTTATTGCTAAGTGGTGCATTTGTTAAGTGAAATATGATTGCTCTTGCTTGTAACATAAGCTTCAGCTGCAGTGATTAAATGAATCACAAAGAGTCATTAAGCATGACATCATGTGACTGCAACTTGTAACTTCCTGGTGGCTTCCTTATTGACTTTGCTTATCATAAACAGGCTGTGAAGGTCACAGATAACATGACCGTGGGATGCTGCAACTATCATAAATGTGCACCAGTTGCAAAGCACCCAAATCATGATTATGTGACGCAGGGACACTGAGATGGCTGCAATTTTGAGGATGGGGTATAAGTCTTCTTTTTCAGTGACATTGAAACTTTGAATGGAAGGTAAACAAGTAAACAAGAACTACCTGTAAATAGATGGACAGGCCCAGTGCTAAGGCCAGTACTCTGAACGGACAACGTGGGCTAACGCCAAGAGTATAATTGGTAGAGGCTCCTTGTTGGCCACTTTCTGATTTTTACTTCTTCTTGGTGTGTGTTCATACACAGTGTCCCAGAGGGAGCACACAGGTTGGGTGAGGTGGGGAATGAACTGTCCATTCTTTGCTATCTGTTTACTCTTCCTTTTATAGAAGGTACGTGTTGATCCAGATGCTGAAGGCCAGTTAGTGAGCAATTTCACATGTGAATATATTTTGCCTGAAGATCCTCCAGAATCTAGAGCAGGTCTGACCAAATTTTATTCAAAACAAAATATATGATCTTATTCTTAATGAATGAGGGGTCCGTGTTGGTTTTCTTCTGTCATGTTCATGCTTGTAAAGGTAAAGGTGAAGGTAAAGGAGACCCTGCCAGTCATGACTGACTCTAGGGTGCGGTGCTCATCCCCATTTCCAAGCCGAAGAGCCAGTGTTCATCCTGGGATGGCTCCATGATCATGTGGCCGGCATGACTGGACGCCTAAGACGCATGGACACTGTTACCTTCCTGCCGGAAGGGGCAGTACCTATCTGTCTACTCGCATTCGCGCTCTTTTGAACCGTTAGGTGGGTAGGAGCTGGGGCAGAACAGCAGGTGCTCACCCTGCTGCATAGCAACGCTGGGTCACAATCTCAGGCCACTGACCTTCCAGCCGGCAAGCCGAGCTCTTAACCACTTGTGCCTCCACGCCCCATGCTTTTAACCAACACTAAATGGTAAACATTTGGTCAGCTTCCAGTCTTGCAGTCCACCTCCTTTTTACATTGCAGTCGCCTTACACCTTAAAAGCCCTCCAGAAGCATAAAATGGTACATGTTATACAAACCCTTCCTTTAAAATTTGAAAGGACGGGATGAACCTTCAAAAGGGCATTCCAAAAAGACAAGAGCTTGGCATGAGCTATCTTGCAGTTCATTATAGAAGCATGCTGCTTTATTTCTCTGCACTAATTGTCTACCTTAAACCTATTATTAAACAACTGTTGGCAGACAAGAGCAGCCTCGCCCATAATGAATATACAAGAAGTTGGCATAGCACAGAGAGCATTTTTAATCATTAAGGGCTAAATCAAGGAGCCTGTTAGATTTTCCATCCCAGTAAGAAATATTGCACAATTGGCAAGCATAATGTAATTCCCAGGATAGCTTGAAAGACAAAAACCAGTAAGATCCATTTTTAATTTTCTTTATAGAATCTTTGTGAACTTGGAATGAAATCTCATTTTCTAAAAGTATGGGTCAACACAATTTAGATCTTTTGGCAATTTATCATTTTTCCAAGGAATATTACCGCTGAAAGAAAAGGGTGACCAACAAACAACATGAATGGAATCAATTACAGTGGCAATGAGTCTATCATGGAAGATCTGAAGGACAGGTTAGGGAACAGGTCATCTTTGAGAAATTCTAGCAAAACATCAGTAAACTCAGCATGACTTGATGGCAGGTTATCAGTGTAGACTACCATTGTACACAATTACAATATGCTTGGCAATCAGGACTCAAACTTGTTTGAGTTTTGATCACAATTAAATAGTTAATTACATTGGGGGATTTATCACTTTGTACATGTTCATTAATCAAAATGTTTGCTAGATTTTTTTCTGATTATATCCCTGAACATCAAAAAATATGTTTCTAATTTATAAATTAGAAAAAGTCAATTCAGTCATGTCTCTTATGTTGCCAAGAGTGGGCTAATCAATTCTATAAAGGGAAATTTCTATGATTCATTGATGAGTGATGGGTTTAAAAATGAAGAGCACACAATCAGGTTCTCAAAACAATCCAACAATAATTTATGTTTAGTGGATAACTCTTGCTTAAATTGAGTAAGAAGTGCCAGGTATTTTAGATTATCACCTGCCTAATTTTAGGTTGTTTGCAAGTATTGCAACATCAGAAAGTCCTAGGTCAGCCTTCCTAGCTTGCCATCTCCCAGATATATTCAGAATTCATGGCTTGTATGGCCAATGATTGGATTATCTGAAAAATGAGATCCACACCCGGAGAGCATCAAGTTGGGGAAAGCTGCATCAAATGATTTACTAGAAATTGCTTTGTGGTCTTAGGAGGACTTAGAATTATTTCTGCTCAAGAAATTGATCACTAATTATTCCCTGGGAAACAATGGCTATATGAAAAATTCCTGTACTAAAGAGTCATCAAAGTTCAAAGAGAAACATTTAGAAGGTTAGGATAGATTTTGGCAAGTGAGCAATTCCTGATTTATGATCATGAAACATTTCACTTTCTTATTAGGGTAAAGTTACCAAAAAGATAGGTTCAAATGAATAGCTAATAAAATTATAAAGCCATCAGTAGTTTATACGAAACTGCTAATATTTCTGAGGAAATTTGAACTATGCATTCAAGTATTTTGTGGAAAACTAAGAATTAAAGATTTGATTGATTGTACAGGTCTATTCCCATTTCTTTGAAGGGAATGTTAATATTTTGAGAGTGCAGAGGAGAAAACTGAGAAAGGAACAGGATGTTGAAATTATCAAAGCAATACTATAAAGTCACTGGGTTCATTCTGGGGAAAAAGTGAAACTGGGATTCTTTTACTTGTTTTCATACTGTGATTCATTCCTGATGCAAGGAAGAATGTGATTTACTGCAAGATATTAAATTATTTGTTTGTTTTATGCTGAGTAAAAAGGATAGGAATGTGTGGCTTTTGGCCATTAAAGTAGAGGAACAGTGAAACAAATATTATTTCTTTAATAAGCTTGGATTACATCTGGGCTTTGCAACAAATGGGCAGATCCAAAACTTACTTAACTTAGAGCAAAGTCTCCATCCAACTGAAATTAATGCATCCTCTACTTAAAAGTAAACCCACTGAATTCAGTAGAATTCTAGATTTCAACTTAAAAAAGCTTCAATAGATTTGTAGATTAGAACTTGAATTTTAAAGGAAGAAAGGAATGGATTTTATCCTAAAGAAACTGCTAAATAGGTTGGCTTGAATTGGCCAGGGGACAATTTCTCTCTGTAAGTTATGTAGAGGTGATCTTTTATCCTGCACTTTTCTTCTTTCACGAGCATTAATTGGAAGCAAAATGAATATTTATCCCAAGGGTTTGTTGTTTGCTTATTGATTCATATTTTTAAATTTTTTAAAATATTTTTAGTGAAATATAATAAACAAAAATATAACATCAGTGATTGCTCACTTAAAAAAACCTACATATGGTAATCCTTCAGGTTTGAAAATGACTTGTAGTGCTGTTCATCTGTGGACGTAGAGGTGGCTGTGCAGTCCCAGTCTGGAAGTCCAGGATCTAACACAGTTGTAGTAACTGTGGGTATTATTCTATGACACCACTTACAGACCATTTTTCTATCAATTTTTGGTGGAACCTGACTTCAAAGCCAGTGGATGCTGCAGTGGATGTTTTGTGGAAAACTAAGAATTAAAGATTTGATTGATTGTACAGGTCTATTCCCATTTCTTTGAAGGGAATGTTAATATTTTGAGAGTGCAGTGGAGAAAAATGAGAAAGGAACAGGATGTAAAGAACAGGATATAAGCAGCTGAAGCTTATATGTAGGGAAAGGAAGAACCTAACCAAGGGTAAAGAATCAAGGGTAAAGATGGGGAGCAGGCTTCAGTCATTGTGCATACTCAAGTGTAGGAGAATCAACCCCACCCCCGGTCCAGTGAGAATTGTTGACTATTTGTAGAGGCCAAGTGCCAGGCTGGCAGGTGGAGAAATTATTATGACCTTATAGCTTCGATAGATTTGTGAATAGAACTGAGCTGTCTGGGCCTGCTTCTTCCTGCCTAAGATTATAGTTCCTTTCTCTCAGTCTCACAGTGTGTAGAGTTTCTTTCACAGTGTCTTTATAATACTTGTGTAGTCAACTTTGAGATCCCTTCTCAGACTCCAATACATTACAGAGCTATTGGTGATCGTCCAATGATGATATCTCTCACTCATCCCATCCCATCTGGGCTCTCGTAATCAGGGACTCAATGCTAGTGGACTCCAAATGATCCAAGACTTCCAGGTTGGAGATACAATCTTGCCAATGAAAGCAGAAGTCCATCCACGGAGAGTGTGCATGTGAAATTTCTCCAGTTTTTGATATGCCTTTGGCATAGAGTCCAGGACTCATATCTATATAGGAGGGAAGGGATAACCACAGCTCTGTATTCTTCTACCTTTGTGGAGATACAGATGCATTGATTGACTACTCTGGTATGTAGCTGCCCCAGTGCCTGTCTGGCCCTGGAGATCCTGGAATCAATTTTTTTGTCCAAAGACCCATCGCTCACATTGATGCTTCCAAAGTATCTGAAGCTGTTTACATTTGCCAGCTGAGGGTTGTCAACAGTGATTTTTGTTCTATAGGCATGGTCTTTGGCACAGGCTGGTAAAATAGTTTAATCATATTCAGGCTGATAATCAAGTCAAAGAGCCTAGCTGGATACGATAATTTGTTCAGCATCAGTTGATGTGGTATAATAACTATCTTTGTGTACTAAAAGCACACAATCATCTGCAAAAAAGTTTCTTGAATTACTAAATGGAGGCACTTGGACCACGCATTCAACCTGTGAAAGCCAAAGAGGGAGCTGTCCCATGGTACCTCATATACACTCCCTCTCTTAGACCCTGGACAGCATATAACAACATGCAAGCAGGTGGAATAGGACTGGGGCTAACACACAACCCTGTTTTACCCACATTGGAAATGGCAAAATGTCATGTATCACCATTGTAAAGAACCTGTCCTGTAATCTCTTCATGGAGTAGTTGAATCAACTTCACAAATTTCCTTGGGCATCCATAATATCTCAAGATGATGCAGAGAGCCTCCCTATTACAATGTCAAATGCCTTTGTCAGTTCAGTGAAAAGAGAGTATAAACTTTTTCTAAACTAAACTACATGCACTGATTAAAATAAACTGAGAGAAAAAGAAATCAGCAAAACTACAGAAAACGGAAAAAATAAGATCAATCTATAAGACTAATTAAATTTCAATTCAATCTTAAAGTTGTCATTAAATCTTGACTATATAAAAACTTATTTATCCATATTTTATTTTTTGGAATATAAAGATATTTGAATATTGGTAAAAAAAACTGCCATGCAACAGAGTGAGCTCCCGTTGTCTGCTCCAGCTCCTGCCAACCTAGTAGTTCAAAAACATGTAAAAATGAAAGTTGATAAACAGGTACCACCTTGGTGAGAAGGTAACAGCATCTGCACTCCATGGCGTATAGTCATGACAGCTACATGACCACACAAGCATCTTTGGATGAACGCAGGCTCTTCAGCTAGGAAACAGAGATGAGCACCACCCTCTAGAGTTGGTCACAATTGGCAGCAGAAACCTTTAACTTTTTTTTAATGAACACATGTCTTAAATCTATTTGTTAATACCAGGAAAATAAGCTTCTTTCCATCTACATAAAATTAATATCTTTACTGAACTTTAGGCTGAAGTGCTGTTGTTTCTTTTCATCTTTCTGGGAAATAAAGGCTTCCAAATATAGTAGACGTAAGTGTTCCTTAAATATGTTTGCAGAAGACTCCATAGAAGTACCACTTTCTGACTCCAAGCTGTGACCTTACACTGAAGAAAGAGACTCTACACTGAAGAGCCCCATGGCTCTCCTTAATGGCCCCTCTGTAATTTTTATATGGATTCTCCTTATGAAATCCAGGAAGTCCCAGGAAGAAAATGACCACTAGGAAGTTATAGATGTTGGTGGAACAGGATAGCATAGAAATAGTGCCATAGAAAGAGTTGAGGAATAACTTCCTGCTCCTTCCTCCAGCAATCATCTGATTAGTTCATATAATAGAAAAATTGTTATAGACACAGCAATCTCATCCTATTAATTATATCTAAATGAATTTCAGTTAGATCAAATGTATCTAAAATTTGAGTCTACTCTGGTTCAGCCCATTTTTTTGGAGTATGATTCCTGGTACATGATTCCAGTGTGGCCAACAGACCACGAAAAAAACTGGTAATTTTATTTTATGTAATTAACAGACTACAACAAATTATTACTGAAGTTCGGTGATGGCTACAGAATAAAGTATGGTTAAAATAAGTGTGGTATTAGTTTGCCAATTATTTGCTTGAATTTTCTCCCCATTTGATCTTTTAGGTTCTAGATAATTTATAATATAATCAGATATTATAAGATAATACTGTAATAGTGTTTAAAGTGCAGTCTAGGTTGCCTTCTGCCCTGCTAAATGCTGTTTCAGTGCAATTCCATTCTGCATTGAGAGTCATATCAAAATGGGGGTAGAATGATTCATAATTAGAACTAGATTTTTTAAAAAGTATTGTGATGTCTGTTGTTGAGTCAGTCTGGTGGCAGAACAAAGATATTGCCAATCTTCATCAATTTTGAAAATACAGCTCCTGCAGCAGGACATCAACAAGAAACAAATCTTTGCAAATGACATGTGTCACTTAATTTAATAAAGGGTTATGTTGACATGAAAAATGATTGGAGTTTCTGAGAGCAGAAATGTTTACTATAGCAATGCTATTTTAGTTTTGCAGACTTTTGTCAACCAAAACAGTCATAAGACCACCTCCCATTTTTTAACATAATTCTCACATCCAGCCATACATGTGCAATTTCTATTCAGCCATTTGCAGCAGCTTGGGTTACAACTCAGTTCAGCAGCAACACCCGATTCTTGGATCAATAGTTGCCCAAGAACAGCAATCCAGTATAACAGTTCCAGAGTTAGTCACAGTCATTTCTATCCACTTGTCAGAGGATAAACTACTTGATATCAATTCCTGCATGATTTATACTATAATTGCTGGCAGCAAGAGAAGTATGGTAACAGATGCTTGGTTACTAAAAACATTTGGGGATTTTGAAATATTTCAAAGGCCTGTTACACAAGCAAACTCTAAGGCTGCCTGTAACACGGCTTACTATATTCTCCAGCAAAGTTTCACCTGACCCAATTCATTTCCAGCAATCTGGGGTTTCTGTTCCTTAACAGCTGATCAAGTGGAATGTTCTCTTAACTGTGACTGAGACACCAATATTCAATGAAATACATAATCAGACACTTGGTTCTATCCTCATTCCCTGGCCATATCCTCTGCAGAATGGGTACATCAAACATTTGGTAGATGTACCAAAGGTGCACCTTTGATTATTGCCCACCACATTGTGATGACTGCAACTTCTAGCCTTCCAAAATAACAATTTTATAGGATATAAGAACAGTCAGATCAAGATTGACATTTGTCCCACTGATCCTTGGAAGACTTTCTTTCCTTCTGTCAAGAACATTGCCCGTTTATCTTTACTCTTTTCTTTTGTCTTTTAACAATTATCAGTCCATAAACAACTAGGCTTCTTGTCCCATGACCACTAAGTTCACTCAAGAGACTTTGATAAGTAACTTCAGTGAGGAACCTTACTGGAAAAGTAAGATTGAATAGGCCAAGCTAGATGTAATGGTATGTGGGAATGACCTTGAGAGACAGGAGAAAGAGCTACAGAGCAGGCATTGTCAGATAAGAGGCAGTTTAGCATGCAGGAGGAATAGGGGAATGGCAAACAACTCAGAAGGGACCTTCCCTAGTGTTTGGATTGTAAATGTGAGGAGGGAGAGATGCATTTTCAGATTTGCAAGATTCTATTAATAACTTTGCAATAAAGTTAGAGTTAGTACCTCTGGGTGTGCTTCTTGTCAAGACTACCTTACAAGGCTGACATTATCATTGAAGATAAAATGGAGGCTGCTTCATGCAGTATGAATCTTATCATAGTCTTACATAGAATTACACAAGAAGCCCCACATCACATTAACAATGTTTCATTGGTGCCAGCATCATTCAATCTTTCAATGTGACAAGTGATTTGAAACTGAGAAAATGAAGACTCAGTAAATATTCGGACTTAGCCATTTTATCCAAAAAGGGACCAAGAATTTACATAAAATTTGCACATATGAAATGATGTATATCAACACAGTTACATAAATCTTTGCTATAACCAAGATTATCATATGGAAGGCGGCTGAACTAGAAAACCTCCAAGGTCCCTTCCAGCCCAACGATTCTTTGATTCTATGGCATCAGCCCCCAAATGCCCTCCCCCAAAATTTCATCTACTTCTGAAACATGCTGGAATTGGGGGCCAATAAAAATGCCAAAGAAAACACACAGACTTTTTTAGGCTATGTTTTAATGTACCAGTCAGCGCATGATATAAATTTACAACCAAATAAAATTAGACAAACCAAAATGTGAATAGAATGTATAAAGACTATGGAGTTCCCTATCATCAGCATGTCTATGCCTTAAAATCAATTTTTTCATATATAAGGTAAAAATTTCCCCTTTCAGTCAAGTCCAACTCTAGGGGGCAGTGCTCATCTCTGTTTCCTAGCCAAAGAGCCAGTATTGTCTGAAGACCCTTCCATAGTCATGTGGCTGGCAAGACTATTTGCCAAGGCGAATAAATACTGTTACTTTCCCACCAATTTAGGCAGTACTAATTTATCTACTTGCATTTTGCATGCTTTCAAAGTGCTAGGTTGGCAGGGACTGGGGCAAATAATGGGAGCTTACCCCAGAGGTTTAGTCGTGGCAACTGGACTTCTTTTCTTTTTGTCTTAGAAATGTTTCACTGATTGTTCCTCCAGACAATTCCACCTGGATAACTGAGAAATCTTCAGCTATGGGAGCTCATTGAGTTATGCGGCACCCTGGTCTCAATCTTGGGCTGCCAACCTTCCAGCTGACAATCCCAACATCTTATCCACAAAACCACGGTGCCCCACTCTTTTTTATATACAGTATTTCTCATAGACACACATACATAAAAACATGTGTATGTGTGTACCTCTGAGTCATGTTGATTCCTGGTGACTTCCTGAGCAAGTCCAAGAAGTTTTCCTGGCAACATTTTTGGACATGGTTTGCCACTGATCCTTTCCTAGGGCTGAGGGAAAGTGACTGCCCAAAGTCATCCAGCTGTCTTCATGCCTAAGATGGGACTAAAACATGGTCTCCAGGTTTCTAGCCTAGTGTCTTAATTACTTTACGAAGCTGGCTCTATTATCTATGTGAAATTCAAACAATTTTATCTCAGTCTGTCTAATGCTGAAACAGTGATTCTAACATTCTTCAGAAACAAAGGTTTTCGATATTATTGCAAGAAACTCTCATAGTTCCTAATTATTGACCACATTGATTCTGAAGGATGAAAACAGTATCTAGAGAATCAAAGAGTGATCATCACCAACAGAATTACAAGTCCATTTGTCTGGTAATTACCCATTTGGTATATTTGTGCATTACCCAGCTCACTGTCTTCCCAACCAGTTCAGCATGTGATGACCATCAGCAGTAACCTGTAACGTTAGAAATGCCTTTTGGGTGCACAGTCCATTAGCCTGCTCATTGTGGCCATGTCAACATTCAGTAGCAACAACTTCGGATCTTCTAAAGAATTTTTTCCCCTTAACATCGACAGAGGCCAAAGAATGAATCAGGAACCTTTCTTTTCAAAGTAAGTGCAATATTGCAGAAATGATTGTCAGGATGTAGAATACTGAGTATAACAGGATGAAGCCCTTCCTAGTATAAATGATCTCTTGCTTGGTCAAAATGATCATGCTTCCTTTTTTTTAACATAAAAGACATTTATTAGGCCATCTTTCTCAAGGAAAGATTTTCTCCTGTACTCTGGACCATCATTATTCTCCTAACTAAGTCAAAGAGGTACTATTTCTTCCCTCAAGCAGCTTTGTGTCACCCCACAGCTTTGGTCCTGCATTTGGATAAGAAGACTTTTCTGTGTCTTTACAATAAGTGTGCAAGATTCCAGAAGCATTCGATCAAACTGCTGTGTAGCAAAGAATGAACTAATGAGGACTTTTCTCTTCTAGAGATGTGAGGGCGGGAGGAGATTTGATTCTTTTGCAGCTTTGCTCTGTACTTAGGTGCTTTGATTAAAACAAAGCTTTCCATAGCCCTACTACTTTAATCATATTTAATGGGAACATAGATTCTACTAAGAGGAGAGTGTTGCATTGAGCTATTTAGCAGAAGTCACAATTTGTGTTTACAATTCACATAACCGTAATACAGCATCATTGTTGGAACATCAGTAATTTCACATTATTCCCTCTATTTTTACTAATCATGTTAGGCTGGATTTCCATGTTTACATTATTTATGTGGATTCCTGGCCTAAACGGGGTTTTCTTTTAACATTGCTATTTCAGTTGTAAGCCTTCTTATAAAACATTAAATACAATTTTCACAACTTTGCTGGGAGTTGCCTTGAAAACTGAACAACACTATAAAATAAAATAATGCATATAGTGAAAAAACCTTGCTGTGCAATGCAACTCCAGCCAGAGAATGACAATTACAGCAACTGAAGTTTGAATTTAGAGGCCGCATTAGTAATTCTTGGCTGCCCATGAAGAAGTATCTTTGTGTCAGATTCTTCATGGCTACATCTCATGTAATCAATTATTCTGCCTGTCAATAAGTTCTTCGGCAACATGGCAACTTCTGCAGGAAGCTAAGATTTTAGCACATCTATCTTACTCTTCTACATGGTCTGCAGTGATTTCCGAGATGCTGTTTTTATTTTGAGAATTGAACTACTTTAAGCTTCTTCTGACTTGCTGAAACAAAACTTGAGTATGAAGGCTGATTCTCCATTCTCAGGTGATTTTACACTTACATTTTTAAAACATACCTGGGAACTAGCCTGAGATGAGATTGCTCCACATTTTGAAAAGGCTGACATAAGAATACTAATCAGAATGTAAATAGTCGGGCTGTGCATAGTTCAAACATGATTCAGAAGTGCTTTGGAGTTCACATAAGCACAGAAACTCTTTGCTGTTCATTCAAGTTCCTGGAGTTTCTGCATAAACTTGGGGGTGGGGAAGCAGAATAGCAGTTGCTTTAAGTAATCTGTTTAGTAAAACTGATTTGAATGTTAAAATGGGACTTCTTTTTCATCCTCACACAGAAGCTTGGGAAAAGGCACAGAGATTCACCAGCTGAGAGGTTCTCCACCTTCATGAGTCCCAAAGTACAGGTAGTCCTCGACTTATGACCATAATGGAGCCTGCCCATTATGATTGTAAGTCATGACAGTCATAAAACAGGTCACCCACATGAACCAACCCAATTTTACAACTTTTTTTGTGGTACTTGTTAAGGGAATGCCATGGTAGTAAAGCGACTACTAATGATCATTAGGTGAACACTGTGGTCGTTAAGGAAACCCATTGTTTGCTCTGGGCTGTTTTTTTGCCAAAAACCTGAAACAAATGCCAGTTTTTGGCAAAAACATTGTAAAACATGGTCATGTGACCATGGGATGCTGCAAACGGGCACAAATGCAGGCCAGTTGACAAGTACACAAATGCAGTCATGTGACCATAGGTAGGCAACCATCAACACTTCAGAACTGCGACATAAGTACCCCAAGGAGGTCTGCTGTAACTTAGCAACTGTCACTAAGTCACCAGTTGTAAGTTGAGGACTACCTTTATTTCTTCCAAATCATTTTAAGTGTCTAGAGGCTAATTAATATGAATATATTTTTCCATACCACAACTCTGTGTCATAGGTTGGACTGAGGGAAAACAACTGGCCCAAAGTTACCCAGGCAGCATCTGTGGCTTAAGACGAAATACGACTGGGTCTCCCTGCTCCTTGTGCACTATTATTAAACTTTTATATCCGGGCCAAATTGAGGTGTCCTCTGCTAGCACTAATCACTCAATTTTTTATCTCAGCCATCAAATTTCTGCCATGCTCCCATGTTTTTACTAAGTCCCAAGGGAGGATCTCAATAAAAACTTCCCCCTTGGAGCTTTTTCGCTATGTGACATCACCGTCATGACTAAGACTAGAGATAATTCCCTGATGAAATTAAGAGAAAAACATCCATCCAAATATCTATCCCTGATTTAGTAAACCCTGTAGGAGGATAATCGTGTTAATCCATGGTGGCAAAAAATCACGAGTCTGGTAGTACCTTCTCTGACTAACACATTTGATTAAAATGCATAAGCTTTTGACTGATGAGGGTTTGAATCAGAGAGGGAAGAAAACCTACATCTTCATAACCCAACTATCTTTCCTTTCTTTTCCCACGTCTTCACAATTTAAACTGTGCACCAATCTTGCCACTTTATGTAGCTGACGTAGTGGGCTGCAGCCGATCAAAGCTTATGCCTTTTGATAGCATTTGTTCATCGGAAAAGGCAACGGACTCCTGAAATTTGGTAAAGAATACTAAGAGGCCATCAGTGCTCAGTTCTAGCTTGTCGCGGTGATAAATTTACCACCATGGGACCAGCTGAATACTTCAAGGCTCATGGAAACAATCAGCAAATAGTAGATATCGTGTACCACAGGACAGCTTTAATCTACAAGAAATTTAGAAGCTGAGCTTCTAAGCTAGTTTGTTTATTTATTCAGTGGCTAGTTAGGAGAGAATCTGGGAATAAATTAATTGCCCAGCATATCACAGAAGGATGGTCTAATCTAAACCAGTGTTGGTTCAGACTTGGCAAATTTAAAATGGTGGAATTCTGAGAGTTGAACTCCATAAACTTTAAAGCTGCCATGTTTGAAAAACATTGATCTAAATGGAAGAAAATAAGGAAGCGTGATTGCCCTAGGGCTAGGCAATTTCCTTCAGGCTTTTTAATGTAGCTTGAAAAAAAAATTGTATTAACTCTAATAAAGGGATTCCTTAAAGCAGCATAATCTTTTTTTCAGGCTCAGAGGTCTGAAAAGGGTTATAAATATGTGCTCTGAATCATTTTTAAAAAGTGCTCAGCTCTATAGATAGCCTAACCTTTTGAATCATGCACTGTAAAGATCGACCTGTCTGCTACTTCTTGAGTCACACCTTTAATCCCTGTATTTGCCATGACATGTTCCCATAAATGCACTGCAGATTCTTGCATATCATTCTGGCGAAGGCACTCTGTTTTGGAATTCATGGACTGTTTGCAGTTGGAGGGAATCCACAGCAGGTCCTGTCTAGTTTGGAAATGATATATTTATTTATTTAATCACATATGGATGGCTTACAATAAAATAAAATTGAGGGACTAGGGAAAAAAAACACCATGGGGCGTGAAGGAAAAGTTTGAATTAGTTTGGCTGAGAAGACAAATAATATATTATTATATATCCACAATACTGTTATACATCCACAAACAAAGAATTCATTAAACCCTGTTCCTGACTTCATTCCAAAGCCTTAGTAGATGAACGGCAACAGTTAAAGTGTATCTTTAATATTAAAAAAGGAGGAAGGACTGTTAAATCTATCGATGTATATTCTCATTACTCCATGTCATTTCTTGCAGCAAAATTGCAAAAAAAATCTTGCACACCAAATTTAAAAAGGCAACTGGATTTTTAGGTGTTACAGAGAAATGTTTCAACTCCCATCCAGGAGTATTCCTTAGTCTCATATTAAAAAGAAGAAAAATGATATGGAATAAACATAAATTCTTGATAGAGAAAACCAGTTGGTTTCTCTATCAAGAATTTGAAATCTGCAGTCTTGGATGGTGTGTCCTTTTTTTCTAAGTTGTAAAAGCACAGCCGATGTTTCTGAAAATTATATTGATTAAATCTCGTATATAATTTATGTTTCGTTTCCCCAATGTGATGTACTAATTTCTGACATGTTCCTTGATAGAGAAACCAACTGGCTTTCAGGAGAGAGAAAACAAAGCATATACAGTGGGTCAAAAAAGTATTCAGTCAGCCACCAATTGTGCAAGTTCTCCCACTTAAAAAGATGAGAGAGGCCTGTAATTTTCATCACAGGTATACCTCAACTGTGAGAGACAAAATGTGAAAACAAATCCAGACAATCACAGTGTCTGATTCGGAAAGAATCTATTTGCAAACTATGGTG
>JANHZU010003767.1:69522-86812 GCA_032468055.1 Acrochordus granulatus
ATCTTTGGGATCTCAGCAAGGTGTTTTGTGCTCTATGCTCCCAAGTTACATACTTCCAATGATCCCCAGGGTGATTATGGAGCTGCTTAATGTAGTATTGCTTAATGTAATATTGCTCCAAGTCCTCAGCATGTGAATTATTTAAAAACTTCATTCATTGATGAAATGAAGAATTGAAACCCAGTGAAATTTTTTGAGGTTGCAGGTAAAATAGTTATGGCCACCTTCACTAGAAAGCACAGTGAAAAGATTTCCAATTTAGCCAACATTATTGCCACAAACAGGTCTTTTTTTTTACAAAGCCTGCCACTGCCATATTGTGTTCTGTATTCTAATAAATTCTTCCTGAATTTTTGTAGTCTGAATTATTAATTGTCTCTTATCTGTGTACAAGGAAGGTGCAGTTTTGAGTACAAAAGGCTGATCAGTCAATAGCAAATATACATTATGGGTGTTAGCTTGGATTAATTAATAGTATTTGACTTGATTCTGACTCATTTAGAGTTGGCACTTCTCTTTTCCACATGACATTCTTTACAAAAGAGGAAAAACACATTCTAGAGCAAAAATAGATTCTATCCCACCACCCCAAGTGGGGTTAATCCTAAGAGCAAAGAGGCATAGCCACTTTATGCCATTAATTTTTTTTAAAACAAAAATAAGAGTTTAAGACATTAAATTTTAACTGCTGGAGATGAAAAGAAAGGCTTGTTGGTTGTCTTACAATTTGTGTCAGAATTAAGTTGATTATCCTTGATAATAATGGTCCTTGACTTGGCTAGAGGTCTCATTTGCTGCTCCTACACATGAGGTGGTAAAAGATCTTGATCTGCCCCTGCTACTCTTTAGTCTGAATCCTGTCTTGATAAATAGTGAGCTTTATTCTGATCTGCTCAACTTTGAATACATCATATTGAGCCAGGCCTATCATATCTAGTAGATCAATAACTTCTGGCTCTTTCTTATTTGTTGGAGCTGTAAGAAAATGGTAAAGCTTATCAAGAAATTGACAGACTGTGACAGGTGTCACAGCCTAAAGTTGCTTAACCTGTGTGTAGCTGAACATGCCATCACATGTCCAACAGTTTGCAAATGGACTCTCCCAGAATGTTACCATGTTTACTGAACTGCTTCTGTTTGGAAAGATAAGCAGAATTATTTTCCCATCCCATTTATATATTCACTCTTAAACATTTTTTTCAGGTCTGAACTTCACTATACAGTAATAATATATATTTTAAGGAAAATAAATGTCTAGAAATTTGTATCATAGAGAAAGGAATTAGAATTTAGGGGTAAGATATCTGAATCTAAAAATCTTCTTGCTCTTAAAATTGAGCTAATTCAGATGTTGACAAACAGCAGTATATAAACAATCTGCTACGATTATTAGTTTGTCTGTCTTCAATGTATGAAGTGTCCACAGCTCTTGATGCTTTAATAAATTGCTAAAACTGGCCTTCAGCCACAAAAAGGAAAAAGTATTTGACCCGCAAAATAGTATATATTCCAAAGCCTATGACAATCCTATGAACTTCATACCAAAATATCGCAATGTGACAAGTTCAAACTGTATGAATTAATATCCCAGTTCCTAATTCATCTTTGACAGCAAGGTGATTTTAGCAACAAGATCTATTATGGCATTGTCATTGATTCCCACATGTACTATCAGAAAGTGAGAGTTATCAATAGATTTGGAAAGCTTCTCCTGCCCTGGATTGGAACTTCTCATCTTCCTTGGTGTGATCTAGTCAATCACTTTCTCCTCAATACCTTTTTCCTCTAATAAAGGAAATCTGTTGCACCTCCAACAGATGCAGTTTGGAATCTTTTCAAGCAGGAGAACAAACGGTGCGCATACTTTGCAGGTTAACATGAAGCTTCCGTTATTTGCTATGCTACTTGGAGTCAATTGCAATCTCCCTGGCCAAATTCCCTCAAAATACTTCCCTGTTTATTTGCTCAGAAACCAGAAGCATTTTTATTCATCTGTGAAACCAGTGGATACTTTTGATCACTTTTGCCTTTGTTCTGCAATATACCACATTGTTTCTACATGCCCAACTGCGTTTGAGTCCATGTTCTTTCTCTTGAACATTTCTGCTAATGACTTTCAGAGGAGAGGATTTTTACAACAACTTGGCACTTCATATAATTTCATCTGTTCGTAAAAGCTGCCAAAAAAAGACAAAGCTGGTTGTCCTCAGGAGAGGCACTCTTGGTGCTTCACAAAATATTTTCTGTTGTGGAAAAGGCTTGCAGAAACATATGTTTGAATTATAAAGTGGAAAACGGTTTGCAAGATCAAGGTTAAATCAAAGGTGACGGTAACAAATGTGTGTATTTTAGTCCTGGTTTGTATCAATCCTGCAAATTTTAAGAGAAAGGAACATACAGGTACATTTCACTCCATAATTGCTTCTGTTATCTATTTTTTTTCTTCATCCTTCAATATCAGGCAGCAGTCTAACTGCGAAAGTGGAATTTATAACCCATGAAGCCTTTTGATCTTTAAATCAGACTGACCTCCCTACCCCTTTTTGTTTTCTGTGGAGGGAATCAGATTCAGATTTTCAATATATTTAGCTTGGTGACAATAATATCTTGTTTTGGCTTTCATTTTTGTGATACATATGACATTTGTTTTGCTTTGGCTATCTACAGCTTTGGAAGGGAGGTTGATTAATTGAGTAAGACGCCATCACGTCTTGTCAGCTCTTAGCAACCACACAGATATTCTCCTTGGTGATCTTTTACTATAGGGCATTCCTTTCTGCTGTAACTGAGTGTAAGTAAGTCATGAATCAACCCTACATTTTCCTCTGATGCAACTTAAGATGAAGTCATGGCTGAATGACAGATACTGTATGTTTGAAGCCTAATCTGAGACATATCTCTAAAAGCCACAGATGAGCAACACTTTCAGACACTTTCGAACTTTCTCCCGTTGAGAGACTGAGTGGTAGGTTCTACACTAGCATTCATAATACTGTAGGAAAGTTTACATTTTTGCAACCTCTTCTAAAATGAGCTGCATCTTGAATTTCAAGAAATATCACATTACTCTATAAAGTTAATTGCATAGTTAGAAGGGAAATCTGTTCAAATCTGTGCAGGGAGAATGCAGACAAGAAAATTAAGGGTGTGTGTGTGTGTGTTCACTTGACTAAATCTGTGGGCATCGACCTTTGCATAGTCCAGGCTTCCTGCCCTATTTGAAACTTAATACTTCAAAAATTATTTATTTGTTTTTTAAAAAATTGAAGTGCTGCAAAGCACCAGTCTGTGGAGTCACACTTCTTTTCAAAATTGTCAGTGAGCAAAAGGGGGTCTGGGCAGTGTACAATAAAATGTTAAAAATATAAAAACAACAGAAAAAAATTAGAAATTTTAAAGGAGGCAAGAATATTTAAAAGTAGCAAAACTAATTAAAATGTGAAGGGAGGGAGGGCTTTCATGGGACTAACCAGCTCTATGGCTGCGTGCTCCTCCAAGTTCCCCACACAAGACTGCAGAGCCATGTTTTAGCCCCCTTTTGGAAGGCCAGGAGAGACGAGAAGGCCAGTTCTCCTCACCTCTTGGGAAGAATATCCCATAGGGCCCAAGTAACCACAGAGAAGACTCTCTTCCTGGGCCCTGCCAGATGGAAATCTTTAACTGACGGGATCTGCAACATGCCTTCCCTGCCTGACCACAGGCTGATGTGTTGGGACAAAGATGGTTTTCTGGCTTTCTTCTGTTTCAGCTCAGTGTTAGAGGAAGATATTTCTTGACAGGGCAGACAGAACAGCCAGAAAAGCTACAGCACAATATAGGATGTGTGAGAGGACAGCATTAATAAATATATTCCCCAACATCCTACTTGATGTTGTGTATTCAACAAAAACAAATTTAGTTAAAGGGTGTAGTAAGATTGACAATCTGCTTAAAATAACAGAGGTTTACCCAAATAGGCAGTCTTGTCTAACTCATTTGTGTGACCAGTGAAGTTTCAATTTACAGAATTGCCATCATTAATGGCTTTTTATTACTGGAGTTACAGTGACGGCCCTGGGAATCTACATTGTTTTGCAAATCAATGCCAAGTTAAAACCTTCCTTGATTCTTCCAAGTCTTTGGGGCATGCATGTTCATTTTGCCACTGTAGTTTCAATTTCTGATACAGTTCAAAGTGATTCTTCATCAAAGAACTTGTTGAGGTTCATTTATAAGAAAAAAACTTTCAACCACATTTGGACTTTTAATCTTCATGTCTGATAGGATCTATAGAATCACAAGAATCCAAAGGACTCCTGGGGAATGAATACAATGGGCACAAGTTGTAGAACTTTATTTCACTTCAAAAACTATTTTGAAGACCAAAGCAATTGGTAATGATGTCTTGTGAAGGAGAAGGGGTCTTCAAACATCACCAAGTGAATTAGCTCTAATGACTGTGTATATGTGGTCATAAGAGGAATAGTTAGTACCTGTCATCCTTTGGAGATTGTCACCATATTTACTAAAAGAAATACTAGATAGAACAATAAACTCATTTATCTCTTTACAATATTCTTATCTAATCTTAGGTATCCAGCTCATTATAAAATGGATTTCTTTGTGAAGAATTTAATCTTCCTTTCAGATACATTTTAGGCACTTGATGGACCTCTCCTCTGTCTGTAGATCCCAAATAGCTGCCTGGTTTTCTGATGAACTCGAGACACACAATGGCAAAATATACCCCTAGGGAGCATGGAAGGATGGCAAACAATGAATCCAAATGAGCATGAGTGAAAACCTTCCTGAAGAATTGTTTTGTGGCAATAAAACCAGAAGCAAAATGTAGCAATTTTTTTATTCTTATTGTGTCCACAGATTATACAGATTATATAGATTACTATATTGTTTATATAGGGTAACCTAGTCTTTCTTGGGAGAGGAGGCAGTGGAAACAATAGCACTGTAAAGACTACACTAAGCATCTGTCAAATAAATCAGTCTGTTTCCTTTTCCTCTGCAAAGTCTCTTGGAATCAGTTCGGGCATAGTCCAGTGTGGTTTCCTGTGAAGAATTTGAACCTTTCAGTTCTGGAAAAGTGGATAGGGTCCTCAGTGCTGTGAGTGCGTGAAATTGCTAGGTGAGATCATCTCTCAATACAGAGTCCATCATTATCAATATGCTCCTGGTACTGCTGATACCCAATTATACATTTCCACCCTAGATTGACCAAGTGATGACATCAAGGTTCTCTTGTAGTATCTGGAAGCTGTGGGAATCTGGATGGGGAAAAATAGGCTTTGATTCAATCCAAGCAAGATCACAATTCTGTATTTTTTTAAGTTCTTCTAGCTCTGGGGATTCTCTACCTATGGTTCTAGGCAGGATTATACTCCCTTACAGAACTGGTATATAGTTTGGGGGTCCTCTTGGACTCTTGACTCCTGCTAGAATAGCTATAGTCATTGCATAAATCCATCTTGTCTACCAGTTGTATTATTCCTGGATTCAGACACCTATTCAATACCTCGCTATAAGATTCCAAATGTAATTTAAGACTTTTTGTGCCTGGTTACTTATAGGAGTGCCTATTTGTTAGAATGGGCATAGCTCAAGTCTCTTCTATGAAACACCATTATCTAGGAGGCTGTTGCAACACCTGCCCTATCAAAAAATATTCACCCTAGATTCATATGGTCCTAATTCCTGGCTTTCCCCCCAGGTATTGGGAAAGAGCATGGGAGGAACCAGCGAAGAACTGCAGGGACTTGAATCGTTTGGGGTTCTTTTGTTTTTTATGTTTCTAACCATTTGTAAGATGTCTAGAGCTGCTTTTGCAAGTTGTGGCATCATGTAAAAAACACAGAGGAACAGAGAATACGATAATAATGATAAAAATACAAGAGAGCAGCTTGGTATAGTGTTAAGGCACCAGACTAGAAACTGGGAGATTGTGAGTCCTAGTTTCACCTTCGGCATAAAGCCAGCATGGTGACCTTGTTCCCTCTTGGCCCTGAAAAGAAGAAGGCAATGGCAAACCACTTTTGAAACCTTGCCAAGAAAACTCCAGGACTAATACAGGCAGCTGCCAGGAGTCTACCCTGACATAAAGGTTCACACACACGTATTATGTTTGGTAGATTGCTCTAGAAGCAGGAGTAGAAACAGAGAGTCTAAAATGAAGTAAATATGCTCATGACACTCATTTTTCTTTTTCCTGCCCTTTTTTTCTGCTGAAAGTGTGAGTGCTTACAGGTAAATATAATTAATTCAGGTTTTTCTGAGTTTGTATCTATTACTGTATACTCACTGCCCTTGAATCTTTTCAATCTCCTGTTTCATCATGTATCTTTGGTTAATGTTTCTGTACAGTATTTAAGGAACACGCCTAAAAGCATTTCTTAAATTCTTTCTGCAGGTTGTGCAAGTTCTGAAATTAAAGGTATCTTGCTTCTAGTACCACACACGTTTATCTTTGTTTTTGCTTCACATAACTAAGTGAACAGATACCATTTGCAAGCCAAAATCTGCTTTGCTATTTTGTACTGATTAATGAGTTACCAGTGTAAATCTTCTGAAGCATTGCTCTAGGATGAGGTAGCTTTCCTCAAAACAGTAATAAGATTTTGGATGCCATTAAGGCTAACAAACTGATATTAAGGGTAACAGTGCCAGACAGAATGGTTGGCAGTTCTCTGAAACAATTCTCTTTTTTTTTGCACAACACAACTTCCTGATGTATTGTGTTCTCTTATAATTGTTGCCATTTAGATATTCTACCCTGAGTTTCAGTCTCCTCAAAATGTATCCCTACCTATATTTTCCAAAAACATCAACAATTGATCAAAGATTGGTTACTAGCCTTCCTCACGCCCCTTTTTATATATGAAATATTTTTAGCCCACCTCTCTAGTCTGCCGGGTTTTGTATGTTAATGTTTTATTTTATTATTTTTTAATGTTTTTAATCGATGTTTTTAATGCTGGTTTTTGTTAGCCGCCGAGAGTCTCCGGATTTCAACAGCATATAAATTAATTAAATAAACAAATAAATTTGTATTCCAAAACATCAACAATTCAGGTCCTGAGAGTTGTAAAACTCCAAAATGGAATGCCATATTTCCCATTTTTTCCTCCACAACAATACTTCAGATAAGATCTGAACTCCTGCTGTAATCTTACCTCCTGGTACTGAGAATCTTCTTAAATCCAAAGGGCCAAAATGGATTCTTAAAGGAAGAAAGGGCCACTTTCCAACTCTTCTCCAATCCAAGACATGTAAAGACCTATAACACCCATTATTTCCAACATGACATGTTAAAAATAGTAGCTCAACTTACACTGTAGGCATCGGGTTGTAGAATGTTAATTGATAGCATCGGAGAGAAGGATTAAAGCCCAGATGTTGCCAGATGCTTCCGTAATGAAAACACTTAAATTTAAGGAAGAATAAAAAGATAAAAGTTTCCCCTTTCAGTTATGTCCGACTCTAGCAGGCGGTGCTCATCTGTTTCATAACCAAAGAGCCAGCATTGTCCCAAGACACTTCCATGATCATGTGACTGGCATGACCATACGGTGAGGCACATGGAACAATTTAGGCAATTTACCTATTGATCTACTGGGATTTTGCATGCTTTCAAACTGTTAGGTTGGCAGGAGCTGGGTGAATAATGGGAGCTCACCCCATTATGTGGCGCCTGGATCTCAAACTCAGGCTGCTTGGCTGACAAGCCCAACATCTGAACCACTAGGCCACCATACCCCTGATATAAGGAAGAATACATGACTATTAATCTATCTATTTATGTATATATATGTATACATTTACATTTATTTTCAAAAGTGAGTCACTGGACATTTGGGGAGAAAAAAACTATATAATTTCAATGGTTATAAGTATTATTATTTTTTTAGTGTAAAGTACAAATGCATATTTCTTTTTTTGAACATGAACACTCACTTAAATGTCTATTGGGGTAATGTGGAATTAGTTTGGCAATGGAAACATTTAAAAATACAAAACTTTCTTGTGTCTTGGATGTTTCACAAAGTTGGTGGGAGGAGAAAGAGATAATTAAAGATGGCTTTACATTAGAATGGGTAGAAAAGAGTAGGTTAAAGACAGTTCTTCAAAATAATATAAAAAAAATATTTACCGTGAAAGAAAGTTGTTCTTTTTCATTTTAGAGTTTTCAGAATCTTTGCAAGTGGTTGAACTTGTCTTTGCTTCAACCTGAAAACTAACAATGATCAGATGTGGTTAGTTCATGAATGGAAGAACACCAGAATGCTCCACAACTGCCCAGACTAAAATGGGATGTCAAAAAACATCCTGGACAGATGCAACTTAAACTTTCTGCATTGTTGCTCATAAAACTGTTTGGTTAATCCATGTAAATACAAGAAGTAGGGGTGTATCAAATTTATTTAGCTTATTTAGTTCAGAAATAAACTTGATTTGTTGCATTCTCCCTCCTTCCCTTCTTTCTTCCAATGGACCACAATTGGTTCTGAAACTTCTATTGCTAAGCAATACAGTTGTTAGATGAGTCACACCCAATATACAACATTTTTTGCCACTGTTGTTAAGTAAATCCAGTTCCCTTATTGACATTGCTTGTCAGAAAGTTGCAAATGGTAATCATGTGGCCCTGGGATGCTGCAACCATGCTGGCTGCCAAGCACCCAAGTTTTGATCACAGGAACTGGGGATGCTATGACAGTCATAAGCGTGAGGACCGGTTGTAAATCACTTTTTTCAGCACCATTATAGCATCATTATAAGGGTCCTTATATGTATGGTCATAAGTCAAGGACTACCTCCCACTTCCCAATCAGCCTGTGTTCTCAAATATTAAGCAACTAGTACTTGGGATTCAAAGGAATTTCTGCCTTTCTGTTTCCTTCTCCAGCTTCTTATTTCACATATAATGACAAAGAGTCAAGAAAGAGTTATAATCACTCATTCACCCATTTGCAAAATATATCCAAAAGTAATAGCAACCTTATTTTTGCAAGGTCCAGACAATTCTGAAATCGAAAAGGCTGTCAGTTATTCATCTCCATTTACGAATTTAATTTTCATGTTATGCCTACAGCCCGACGTCGCTAAAAAAGCAGAGCATCTAACTAGACCAAAGACCACATGGCACATCTAGGTAATTCAAACTCTTTGCTCGGCCAGATTTCATTCTTGGTAAGAGAATGAAACGCGCACACGCTGTTTGTTTAGACCTTGCAGTTTACAGTCAGTCCATTAAAGATGCAGGCAGCTACGGTTAATAGTGCATCTTTCCTGTTGTGATGGAGAATTGCTGTTTTCTTGTTTGTACTTGTAGTGGATGCAAGAGTGAGCGATGGCCTGGACAATGCAGCTGTTTCTTCCCAGGAAACAAAGGAGATAAGCTCCGTCTCCGAGGCCGATGGAAATAATCTCGGGAAGGAAGCCAAGCCTCTTCCACCAGCTGCCAAATCTCGTTTTGCCTCTGCGTTTTCATGGTCTGTACCAGGACGTACTGAAGCGCAGGCGACAAATTCACCCGTTGGATCAGCTCAACTTGATGTCAGCTCAGAGGCAGCTCAAGCAAACAAAGCACCGAGTGAAAACAGGGAGCTCTCGGTTGCAGCTGCAGCCGAGAAAGCTTGTGATAAAAACCTAAGCGCAGCATCATCGCTCGGTGAAACTGAACTCTCGGAATCAGCTAAAGAGGAGGATGTCCCTTTACCAAAGCCCAAAGAGTTAACTTTTTTCGACAGACTCTTCAGATTGGAAAAAGGAAAAGCCAAAAGCCAAGTACAGGAGCAAAGTCAAGAGGAGGTGACCAAAAACAGCCCAGGTACCGGCATCTCCTCGGAAGAAACTTCAGGATTACAAAGCACGTCGGATCATGAATCGCAAGACAAGGCAAGTACGGAAATCACAATCGGGTGGGACAAGGAATGCAGTACTTTGAAAATCAAAAGTGACCTGACAGATTAGAGAATTGGGCTGAAAATAACAAATAATAATAATAAAAGAATCAGAGACCAGCGCAAAAGTTCTTTGTTTAGGAAGCAGAAAGCAGATGCCCGAGCTTAAGACTGGAGTGGCAAGGAGGGGGCTTCTGGCTTGGTAGGAGCAAAATGTAAAAAGATCTTGGGGTTGTAGTTGATGACAAACAGAATCTGAGTCATTTACATAATAGAAATGTGATAAGATAAAATCAAGTTTAGTTTTAGGCTGCATCGACTGAAGAATACTACCCAGACCACCAAAATAGCTTTAAGTTATTTTCTGTTAGTCAGACCCTGTTAGTCTTGAGGACTGAGCCTACTCTGTGCACTATAGTTTAAGGATTCAAAGAAAGTGAGAAGCTGGTTCAGAGAAGAGCAATGAGGATGATCAGAAGACAAGTGATTAAGCCTTGCAAGGAGAGATTGAAGGAACTGGGATTATTTAGCCTTGAGAAGAGAAGGCCAAGGAGGGCACGAAAGCATCCTTCAAGTATCTAGAAGGACGTCCACAGAAGGTCAAAACCTGTTCTCCATTGTCAAACGATGGATTTCTGTTATAGATAGAATATAGACACATATTCTATATGTCTATATATTCTGTCCTATCTCGATAGAATCACTTTGAGCTACATCAGGTAGACCTCATTTACTTTTATAATTTTTAAATCTTCCTGATAATAAGAACAGTGCAGCAGTGGGACCACTTATTCACAGAGATGATCCTCTCCTCTAGAGCATTTAGACGTACACTGAATATCTCGTTGGATCCTGACTACGTTTGTGAAGACTTCTTAGGGAAAACAAGATAGTTTCAGATTTGTAAAGTGGAACACTGCTTGAAGAGAACAAATAAATAAGGCCAGCACTGTCATTAAATTATTAGTTCAGTTATTTTTAAAACATAAAATATAGAAGCCTAGCTGTAAGATCTTCAGTAAGATCTAGTGATACAAGCAGGATTTTTTTTTGAAGAAATATCCTAATTCCACCCCCACCTTTATTTTTAAGTGTGTGTGCGCTAGGCTGTGAGTTTTTGTGCAACAGAATTTCAGATCTGCAACATACTTTACTATGTTAGATCAAGTGGGAATTTTAAATTAATGCAGTGAATAGCGTAACCTAACAAATTATTATTCTGTGAATTAAATATTCAGAATGCCATATTCCTAGTCTTACATGACTGCATGCATACATCACAATAAGAAAAATGTTTAAGTTTAAGCTAATGGTTTATAATTTTACATCGTATCTTAAACAAAGGTAAGTCCAGCCAACTGTGACTTGTTCAGCAAACCATGGCTTGGTCCAACGTATGAACTCAGACTATGATTTAATAGTTTATTCCATTTTGTGGCTTGCAGTGCTATGTTCCTATGATGAGATGAAAATCCTAGACTGATTCTAGACATTACAGGAGATCCGGTCCCCTGTCCCCTTGTAACTGAAACTGTAACTCTCAACCTCCAAGCCTTATTGCCTACCCACAGCTCCATCATAGCTTCTACCTCACTAAGTTGTCTCCAAACTATCCTAGCAAAACCATCAGCTTCATACTTCTTTTTTTTTCATACTCAGTTTTCTGCCTCTTACAAGTTCATTCTCTTTCTTTCTTGCAATCTGGCTGACATCACCTACGGCAAAAAAATTGTTTGCATTTCAGAGAAATTCTCACAGGTACAAAAAATACAAAAAAAAAATACAAAAAAGTATTCCTTGAAACTTTTTAACCTAAAGAGCAGTTAAGGTTTCATTAGGAAAGGATTGCATTTTAAGATACTAAGCCAGCGTTTCTCACACTGCAGCTTGAACACGGGCGGACTTCAGCTCCCAGGATTCTCCACCCAGCCAAGCTGGCTAGGGAATTCTGGGAGTTGAAGTCCACCCATCTTCAAGTTGCCAAGGCTGAAAAACATTGAGTTAACCATTCTGAAGCACTGAGAATTCTTGTTCATGAAAAACCTGGAAAATATTACAAATTTTCATGGTTCTTGAGAAGATTGCTGCCTGAACCACAGTAAGAGGAATAAGATTTCAGAGTTCTGCGCGGCTTTTCCTATTTCAAAGCAGCAGATTGTAGCATACACATGTTCAGATAACCTGAAGTTGGTCTTCCATGTAAAAAAATAATATTTTCCCAGCTGTGCTTTGTTGGGCTTTATATTCCGATGAAAGAACCAGATGAGAAAAGCCACACATTTTATAAATAGGGTTCCTTTGGCTGGGTATATGGCAGGAAAACCCTGTTTCTAATTACGTGGCCTATATATTTGTACTTGAAAGTCAAAATATTTGATAGAATTGTAATTGTCTGGATTTTCCTCTTGGGCACCCCCCCTCCTCTTTAAGTAAGCCAGGACTGATAGTTTCTATGGGGAAAATTAATCACATCAAAGCCTTTTTTTTCCACAAACAAGCAGCATCATTGGAAATTGGAAAGGAGGGCGTCCCTCCCAGTTTAGGGCAGAGTCCAGGATTTAGACAGACATTCTGTGTTCAGCTCAACCACGGCTTTCTTTTCAAGCATCACAGAACTACATTCAGGAGGCTGCACAATTAAAACAAGGGCAGGATTCATTGCACACATAAGCAGTTACTATTCAGGCCAAGGTAAATGATTTGTTTGAAATATTTCACTGGCTGAACCATGTGAATGCGAATGTGGCCTTGGTAGAAAGCATCCTTTCCATAAATTGCCTCGTCTATATATCTGAAGAGCAGGATTTGTATCAGGGCGCATGTAGGGTGTAGGAGAGAATAAAAAGTCAAAATGGCAGCTGTGAGTGCAGGACCAAAATCTTGCTTTCTTTTTGCATGTTCATTAAAAAGAGCCAGGGTTAAATCGCAAAGTTGTGGCCCTCAGCTTGACCTTTCTGATGTCCTGATTTTTCTCTGGAGGCACTTTTGATTTGTACGAACCTTTATGATTTTATAATTAGTGTTTTCAGAATGCACAGGCAATTCACTGTGTAAAGCAAACTCTTTGGTTAGTACAGATCTATAATGAAAAGGAGATCTTTATAATGAAAAACTTTCTAATCATCTCCTTATATCTCTCTTTCCATCCATCCATCCATCCATCCCTTTCCAATATTTTTCTGCCTATGCATTTCCCATTATTTCCAAATTTAATCACACTTCCCATTGAAGGACTTTTGTTACAACCTAACTCCATGCATGCCACGTCCACAGCCCACATCCATCCCACTGAATTGTATGTTTCTTTAATAACAATACGTGACCCATTTTTTATGTGAAAGGGAAGACATGGAGAAAAGGACCTCCAAGGGGTGGAATAAGGCCCACACTGTATTTCTGAATATCTTTCTAAATAGATTCATGTTGCTTTGATTTTATGATGTATCTCCCACCCAGTCAAACACTGCATAAAGCATTGTACTGTATGGATGAAAAACTGAATAATCCATAGAAAATAGGATTAAAAAAACAATAGAAAACACAAGTGCTATTGAAAAAGAAAGTTGCAAGGCATATGTACTCCACCCCCAAAACAATAGCTACCCACATCCAAGCAATGCTAGTGAGTCTCTAAAAAGGGGGCAGCAGCCAAGTGTTTAAGACACTGGGCTTGTCGGCTGGAAGGTTGGTAGCTCAAGTTGAAGACCCAAGCGTCACCGCGTAATGGGGTGAGCTCCCATTACTCACCCCAGCTCCTGCCAACTAGCAATTCAAAAGCATGTAAAAATGCAAGCAGATAAACAAATACTGTCTAAATTGGTGGGAAGGTAACAGCATTCCATGAGCATCAGGATAGTCATGCTGGCCATATGACCAGAGAAGCATCTTCAGACAACATTGGCTCTTCGGCTACGAAATGGAGATGAGCGCTGCCTCCTAGAGTTGAACGTGACTGGCAGGGGAAACCTTTATCTTCCTAGCGAGTATCTAATAGAGAAAGAATGTTGCTAAAAAGCAACAAAACCAACATTATGACTTTTGTGGACCTGAAGCATTTTTGTCTTGTAGACCTTTCCCTCTATAAATGTAATAGAATTAAAAATAATATGTCATATATCATCAACGTTACTAAATGTTAGTATTTCTACTATGCCCATCGATTATGAATAAGATCATCAGTTTGATGTTCAAATTTTTGATCAATTAAATTAATTAAAAAGGCATGAAAATAAACTTTGTTAAAAGGCATGAGAAGAAATAGCTTTATCATTGTTATCCTTTCTGATTTAAAAAAAAATAAAATATTTTGGTGAAGCCGCGGCTACCTCGTCCTCTATCCGACTTGAGGATATTACTTTTTTCACAATCTATCTACGTTAGGCACCATAATAAGCGCTTGGCAAACACTGTATCTTCTTGTGAAGTTACCTTGGAAGTTCACTAGGGGAATTTGATGGCTCATTTGCAGCACTATATGTTTTTTAGAAAGACTTTGGATATTAGAGATGTGAACTGGGATTGATCAATAACTGCTTTTGTGTTTTTTCTGTTCTCATGGTAGCATCTTTTTACCTTCTATTTTTCCTTCTTTTTTAACAAAATAATATTAATTTTCAACATTACAACAAACAAAAGAATAACAAAATACAACATAAAATACATAACAAAACACATAAAACAAATACAAAAATACAATACAACATAAAAAGAAAAAAAGAAGGAGGGAAGAAGGAGAAGGAAAAGAGGGAGAAAAAAGGGGAGAAAAACCTTCATTCATATCACATTCCCGACATAATACTATATGGTTATCTTTCCATAACAAACATGTTCCCCTCTTACATTACCATCAAAATTACCTATATGTTCTACCTTTATAACAATTCATTTTTAATCATGATATAATGTCTATTCATACATGTCTATTCTATCAAACTATAGTTACATTATATGTAAATAATGTAACATACATATTCTGTTCTATTAAACTATAGATTACAGGTACTGTATATTATACTATATACCATTCATCACATTTTACTCCTGCAACACATTACTAACATTACTAATTTCTTAATTATTTCCAATCACATTTTACACAGTATTTCTTACAATTTTAAATTTTAATTCTTAGTCATCTAGTCCATTTACAGAACTTTCTCTGGTGAATTTCTTCAGCAGAAAGTCCCCGAATGGCTTCCAAACATCCCAACACTTCTTTGAATTATTGTCCTTCAGAAGGGCCGTGAGCTTTGCCGTTTCTGCCAAGTCGATGAGTTTTAAAAGCCATTCATCCACCGTAGGAATCCTCCCTTCCTTCCACATTCTTGCATGCATCAATCTTGCTGCAGACACCATATAGAAAAACAACTCTCCATATTGTTTCTCAAACTGTTTATCCATTATTCCTAAAAGAAAAGCTTCAGTTTCATTAGTACATTACATTACACTATTTTCCATTCTCTTAATGAACAATATTTTAGGACTTCTGAAAAAGCTTGCCAAGAGACTTGTCCGGGTAATCTCTGAGAATCAGATCGAGAATCAGATCAGACTGAACAAGGAAAAAAACACACAAAGATCTAGATTCAGCCGTACCAAATAATATGAATTCACACTCTCATTGTATTTTTAAAATCTTATTATCTCTGCATATTATAATTCTTCCTTACTTGATTTTTAACCAAAAAGGGAAAAGTGGAGTACACATTTGTTAAAAACCTAAGCAGCCTAGTCCTGTCTATCTAAAGAATGTGTTCAAATCTGCCCAGTTTTTAAATTCTTCAGAAACTTTTCTACAGTAAATTAGCCCAGCAGAAAAACAGTGTGTGTAATCCCATGTTTTTTTCTCCCTGTGTCTCTGTGTGTGCATATGTATGACAAAAAGTGTTATAGCTCAACAATGATGCTACTTTCATCTTGTGTAAAATGTTGGAAAGCATGAAATTAATTAGGAATTGTTGGGCTTGCATGCAACAAAAGAGAAGAGAGTAGGTGGGCAGAGAACAGCTGTCAAAACTGAACTTTTGTTGAGTGTCCTTTTGTAACTGTATTTTACTTTGTTCAGCTGTACAAAGTGGAAGAAAACATGTTGATTTGCTTCAAATGTCAGTATTTCTGGCACTGCTGAAAAGCAAGGTGGAATATGAGAAGGACGAGGCAGACACACACACACAAATATGCAAACACACACACATAGAACACTCAAAGGTGTTAACATGGAGTTACTATGCTACATACTGTTTACTCATAGAGAAAGATTTCTATACAGAAAAATACCCTCAACAATTAGAAACTTTATATACATCCTGTTGGACAGATTCCATTACTTTAAAAATAGATTTCTAATAGGGTGAATGTAAGGCAATATTAGTGTTGTGTTTTAAGGATTTATTTATAGAGAAAGCCAAGGTATACACTACTGTATTCAAATCCAGAACAGGAAATGGCTGTGCTCACATTGAATCAAAAACACTTTTCCCATTTTACAATCAAATACTGCATAAGTTATAAATGACATTGCTGACTGTTTCTGTAATGCATAGAATTCAACCAGGATCAGGGGTATCCAGGGTTCCCCAGGGGTGGTTAAAAAAGTCAAGATAGTGGTCATGACAATGTGATTAAAGCTTTATAAGTGCATAAAATCATTGCACCATCACAGCTGCTATCTTGACTTTTTCACTCTACCCTGTGGATACCCTTAACCAGGACTGGCCAGTAATGAAGGTCAGTTATTAATGTTGGACTTTACCAAGTCTAAAAGCAGTTATTTTTATCTTCCAACTACTGTCCCCCGCCCTTAATATGCTCATTGGAGCCTTCTTCAAATTTTGATGCAACAGATAAAAAGCATCAATCATTCCTCTTTCCATATCTAACAGTGATACTAAGAAAAGTACATTGAAGTTACATCTTTGCACATAAAAAGATAATTATTTAGGAAGTGGAATTGACTGTTCCATGTGAACGGGTCATGATGCTCTCTAAAGCAGAAAGAAAAAAAATAGCCCTACTTCTCTAAGTTTAGAAGAAATGTTGGTTCCCTGTTGTATCAACATGTTGTCCAAATATATTTACTCTAAAGCTCTTGAATCCATTTATGCCTTAATTGACTTACATTCAATTTCCTATCCATGTATCATTTTCCTTATTTAATATTAACAAGATTAGATCACTTCATACTAATGATATTAGTACTAAGTAGAATCCGTGCTCTGCAAGGCTACAGCAAGTGACAATACCTAATGATTTTGGCTGAACCTAAAAGTTGCCAAACAGAGTCATCTCTCTCCAGCTGTGAGAGGCAGATGCAGATCTTGAATTTTGTTGTTCAGTCACGCAGTCGTGTCCGACTCTTTGCGACCCCATGGACTGCATTACGCCAGGCCCCCCTGTCT
>JANHZU010003767.1:121530-134638 GCA_032468055.1 Acrochordus granulatus
CGGCTTAGCTCATTTCTGCACAGTCCATCTTGCAATCAAGCACTTGCATATCATAGATGTATCCGTGAAGTCACCAGGGGTTGGTTCAGCTTGAAGGAGACTTTCCATCCAAAATCATTAAAGGAATGGGCATTGTTTTATTTGGAATCTAACAATTCTAAATAAAACAATGTAAACCCAATGGGGGGGTTGTTGAGCCAAAAAAGGCCAGGCTTTGGGATGGGGTGGAGGGAATAATATTCCTTCACTAAAACAAATTCCAAAGTTTGCAGAATATGAAAGGATCCATTGCTTAAAAAAAAAATCTGCAGATGACCAAGTGAAAAAGGAGCAAAGAACAGAAGGAGGTATTCTAAAACAGGATATAATTGACAGATTGAACAGGAGCAATTTGTGCTACAACTGTTCCTCTTACTCTTCAAGAAAAGTTGAGTTGTTAACAGCTTTCTGGGATTCCATTTTATTTTGCCTCAATGCGAATGTCTTCTTGGTTCAGGAAGTGGGTTGCCATTCAGAGATTCTTTTAACTTGAACAGTGAGTTTAAATATATACCTATATAGATGCAAAAAGGAAGTTGAGTCAAATGGCTCAACATTTTTTTCTGCAATTTAGCCTTAAGAAAAAAATAACGTTTTGTGTAACACTAGTGTTCAAATTCTGAGAGAAGACATTTTAGTTGTAGTCCTTTAATTACTTCTTGGAATTTCTAATGCCCCCCATCTTTTATTAAAGCAAGAAGCTATGTGGGTTTTATTGTCATGAAGGAATTTCACAAGAATTCAGCTTTGTTCTGGATTATCCCCTCTACGCCGTTCTCACCAGCTGCTCTTCAGCAGAAAAACACATCTCCTCTCACAAGCCTGTTCCAGTACACATTTTAAAATGCAAACTCTGGACTTTTTAACAACTCATCTGCTTGCATTAGGAAGAGATGGAGAAAAAAAAACATAATTGAAGGTGTAGGACTTGAGAAAAACACCAGACAGACCGGAGACAGTTTATCTCTTTGATCAGCAGATACCAGTGTTAAATCATAGGTTATTCAGCTTCTCCAATATATGAAGGCATTTGAACAGCTTGAAAACACAAAATGTTTTCTTTTATCCATTTCTAGAGAGCCAGGGACAGAAAAGTGCACCTGTTGATGAGGAGAACATTTATTTTGCCCTTTTAATTTTAATGTCCCATTATGCAGTGCATATGTAAATGCCTCTGGCACTTTTTATCACTCTGTTATTGGATACTTGGCAGAAAAGAGAGTGAAATAAGGTATCAGTCTTGGGCGTTTCTGCAGAACATACATCAGCAATTTTGATCACTGTGTTAGCTTAGGACATCCAGTTTTTCAAGTTTGCTCAAACCTTTCAGTGTATCAAATGTTGGTAAGGAATGACCTTTCCAAATTTGCTGTCCTCCAGATATTTTGTGGCTATGATTGTCTAAATTCTCAGCTAACATGTCTCTACATATGCAGAGCATGCCAGGTTGGGAAAGGCTTATGTACCAAATTGTACCAAATGGATTTTTATCAGCTCTGCCACAAATACTGTATATTCAGGATTGTATTGAGCTAGCTGAGTTACAGGGTTCCAGTGAGATAATTTTAAAATTTGCAATGCTAAAATGAAGAACATGCCTCTGATTTTGGGAGTCTATACTTTTCCTCCCATACTTCCAAAAAGTTATTGGAAAAATTGGTAAAAAGGGCAGTTTAGCTACTTAACCTTCTAGACTGTCTGAGCAAAACTTATTGCACACACTATTTTTAGTAAGTGGATTTTGGCCTTGTATGTATGAAGGATTTTTTTCCAGTCATTCATGTGAAATAACCTTCATATATATGAACCTTTGGAAATGTCAAAAGATCTGATTCTGCCGCCTTGCTTAGGGCTTACAAAGGAGATTGCAACCATGGAGTTATTTAGCACCCTGAAGGTACTTACCCACCATTTAATTAACTTTTAATGTTAAATGTTAACTATCTTTGCCTCTTATCTTTAATAACTGTGTATAAAATTTATATACACATTTTATCTTTAATATTTACTTGTACAGTAAAATACTGAGCCCCTCTGTTTGAGATCACAGTTTCTAAATTTGATAAATAAAAATAAATATACAGTGGTGCAGTTTTAGACTACGGATTCAATATTGTGGAAGTATTTACTGCCCTCTTTAAATTGAAAATGTTAGGGATGAAATTCTGAACAATTTTACTGATATTTTCAGAATTGTTTTGGGCAATGTGGCTCCATAAGATTGATAAAAGCATAAGGCTTCCTAGAATTAGACCTTACTGTTGCACTGAATGGATAGTTACTCTATCCACTCATAAAGAAATATATTTTAGATATCTTAGAAATTGGATCATAGAAGCTATGACATGACTTTGCTCTAAGTTGCCTAATGGAAGATACGGATGTTGTTGAATGGATTGGAGACTGAGCGTCTCAATGCCATCAACTATAATTTGTATGTAACTAAAATCTTCCAAAGACATCCAAATATATATAGTCATATTGGACTTTAAAACTTCTAAAAAATAAGTGGATTGATCTAAGAAATACTGAAAGACAAAATTAAACAGGTCACATCTTTCCAAAACTAAGAAGTTGGCTGCATCGTATATAATGTGTTCCCTTTTGTTACCTTGTTTTTTATTTATGACATTTTGAACTGTTGTCACCTTCTGTGAGATGGGTGGCCATTTGAATTTAATTAATAAATAAAGCAAAACAATAGACGCTCGTTTAGTCAATCCAAAAGATCATCCGCATGGGGAAGCAATAGTCTAATGAGCTATGGGGGAGAGAGAAGAAGGCTTCTTTTGAAATGGGAAATCTTGTCAAACCAAAAACTAAAACAGAGCACAGCACTGCTGTTAAAGATGTTAAAGAACATATCAAAGATATTAAGATGAGTTTAAAAGACATTAAAAATACGAAGCTGGCAAGGAAAGTGGTTAGACCATTAGAAATCATGGGAGGTAAAAGGAATATTAAAAGAAAAGGAGACTTCAAAGAAGCTGGGAAATGTCTTTACTATAGATACAGAATGGCAATGTCCAATCTTATTAGGGCAGGTAAAAAACAGAAACAAATGGTGATAAAATTCTAGAGACCTTTCAAATATTAAGAGTTCTTTGAAGCATATAGATAAGAGTAATCCAAAAGATGCAATTTGCTTGGATTCAAAATGTTTGTGACAAATTTCATCATCTAAAACTTCTGAGCAAACATAACATTCATGAGATAAGAGATGTCTTTTTGGGTGAATAACCCAGATAAGGATAAGAAAACAGGGATACATAGGTAGTTTTCCCAGGGAAGGATGCAAACATAAGGATCCTGCACTATTGTGTATTGTTATTATTATACAATATTAATATTATAGGATATTATATTATATAAAAGATCTAGTGTCACATAATCAGAGTAATTTGCTGAAAATATTTAAGATCCTTCAGACCTAAGGAGTTCTTAGCTTGCAGCCAGCTAAGCAGGAAAGGAAATGTGGAGTTGTAAATAATTCAGTGAAAACAAGCTAGAGATTAAAATATATGCAAATACCACCTGGTCCAGTTTGGGGATTCAACACAAGCTCTGGAAATATTCAGGCATGGGTTCCCCTGAAGGTCACCAAACCAAGCTGATTGTCTGGAACTGAGGAAGAAACAGAATAACAAAACTTGGTCTTCCTAGGAAAATTTCAAATGGATTTATTATCAGTGGTTTTCAACTGATAATTTGAAATTATCAAATTAGTGTTTTAAGCAAAGTTTTTGCAAAAAACTTTAAAAGCAAAGAAGGCAAGTTAGTGTTTGCAAAAAACTTTAAAAGCAAAGAAGGCAAGTTAGTGTTTTAAGCAAAGACTGCATGATGATTTTACTGAAATTGATGTAGGGTCTTTCACCTTAAGCTTCTTTACAATTGCATTTTTTTAAGTGCCTCTATTTCATTTTTTGTTTTTGGACCAGAATATATTTGTAGTTAGAGGAACACATTTGTCAGATTTCAGATAGATGGATTGATGGGTTTCTGTGAATGAGGAAAAGATGTTCTGATGGAACAATGGTGTTATTTCCTAAGAGTAGTGGAATTGATTCTAATGGGGTGAAGTATTAAGAATTAATTTACTAGTCTGATCTATCAGTCAATGGATCCCAAAGCTTTCTTCCCTTAATTCCCTTCATGGTATTTTGCTTCTTTCTCTCCTTTCCTCCCTCCCTGCCTCTCACACCTAGGTCATTTGGCAATGCCATCAATGTATTTATGATTACAGGCTCATCGAACAACTGCCAATGAAAAAAGCAGAACTACCAGTTCCACCCTGACTTTATCCACTTTGTTTCTGTTCCAGTTATTTTATTTATTTATTTATTGAATTTATATGCTGCTGAAATCCAAAGACTCTCGGCGGCTAAGAAGTTATTTCCCTTCTGCGTGCTTAGATCTTTCCTATCATTTCTAATTAATATTAAGCAAGTCTGGCTAGAGTTAAAGAAAGCCATTCACAGTGACACTGGGCAGACCACGCTGCAAAAGATATCACTAAGATAAATTTAGCAAGATATTTAGTGAAAGTGGATGAATGAATTTGCGTAGAGAAAATCCGATCTGTGTCTTTCTGTATTTTTGGTCTTAAGACACATGTCTATGAATAGACTCAAAATAAATGTACAAATACTGAAAATCCTCAACTAGATTTACTTTCCGCATACATAAGGATATGGTCTGTTGTGCAGGAAAGGAGAATAGCTTAAATTAGAATGGCAGGATTTTGAAATGTTGATAGACATGACTCATATTCTGAACGATATGAATAAAACTCAAAACCCTTGAATAAAACCCTTGTTCCACTTGCAAAATTCATTTTGGTTGTTCTTTTCCTCTAAAAGCATACCTTGCTCAAGAGCTGGGTAAATAAGGATAATGGGCTCGATACTTGCGTAACATTCACCTCCTTGTTTTATTGTTATTTTTAACCTCTATTTTTTTTTAAAAAATGTCCATACCTGTTAATCTGAACACTGTAGCCCTGTTCACACAATGCAGGCACTGACTTCACATGAGCACATAATCTGATATCTCCGTTAGTTGTATTTTCAGTCCTCCTTCCCTTTCCCATTTCTGGCCTTTTAAAGTTATATTTCATTTCTCTCTGGAGGGAGAGACATAGCTTAAGATTCACAGTTTTGCCATCAGACTGAGAGCTATTGAAGTAAACTTGGGAGGAGATAGGGTGGGAAGCTAAAAACCCCACCCTAGTTTAAAAACTCATATCTCATCATGGAACAACTAAAGTATCAATAGGAAACAAGAAAGTCAGCAACATAAAAGGAGGTGTGGTGGTGGAGCAGCTTAATGACACCAGTTGTGTCAACCATAAATGGCCAGCACTCTGATGGTTCGAGCCACAGCTCCGCATAACGGGGGGAGCGCCTGTCACTCGCCTCCAGCTCCTGCCCATCAATCAGTTCGAAAGCACGTAAAATGAGATTAGATAGATGGGTACCTCCTTTGGGGGGGAAGCTGGCCATCAGTGACGGAACAGCGAGTCAGCGGTGGACTCGCCCGTCCCAGGGGTGGAGCAGGAGCCTCAGACGATGCCCCAGATGTGAAGATCGCTGGCCAGTCGATGGGGGTGGGGTTAATAAGTAATGTATAATCTCTAATCTTTGTAAGCTGCCAAGCATCTTCAGAAATTGGTGGCATAGAAATGTGACTGATAAATAAATAAATTTAACAGAAAGCCTAGATGATCAGATATGTCTTCAGTTGATACCAAACATCTAAAGATATGCCAATAACTTTAACTGGAAAAAAAAGGTTGGAAGGGATTCAACAATCATACCATTTATCCTGGGAATGCTTTTTCTAAGGTCATAGCATAGACAGTCCTTGGCAATGTGGTCAGAATATTCTTCCTAACTTTATACTCAGAGAGATTTATATGGGATACTTATTCTAAGGCAGCTAGTGTTAAGAGTTAGGCAAATGGGAAGCATAGTATAAATAACCTGATAGTTTTTTCAAAAAAGCAGAAATGGGTAGAGCATAAAAATAAACAAGGAAGTACTCTGGAAATACAAGACTGTAAAAATAAGCAAGAGGATTATTAAAAGTTTGCCAGATATAGGTTGCAAATATCTGAGTGACCACTAGATGGCAGCAAAGGATACAGAAAAACCTGACTTTTTGCCACCATCTAGTGGTCACTCAGATTTAGTAAGAAGTATTGCATATGTCAACTAATTTTGTGATGCTGTCACAATGTGATGCTTACATCACGGGAGCTACATTTTTCTTGCCCATTTATAGCAAGCAGGAATGATCCCTCACACTTTAAAGTATCTTAAAAGTAGTTAAAGGTAAAGGTGACCCTGCCAGTCGTGATCCACTCTAGGGTGTGGTGCTCATCCCCGTTTCAAAGCCAAAGAGCCAGTGTTTGTCTTGGGACGGCTCCATAATCATTTGGCCAGCATGACTGGAGGCCTAAGGTGCGCGGACACTGTTACTTTCCCGCCGGGAGGGGCAGTACCTATCTACTTGCGCTTGTGCATTTGAACCGCTAAGTGGCGGGAGCTGGGGCAGAACAGCAGGAGCTCGCCCTGCTGCGCAGCAACGCTGGGTCGCAATCCCAGGCCGCTGACCTTCCAGCCAGCAAGCCAAACTCTTAACCACTTGCGGCACCGCGCTCCTTAAAAGTAGTTAGCTGAACATAAATACAATAGGCCTGATGCTTCTGTTGGTATTAAATAAACCAAGCCTGTATCTCTTTTAACACTACTGTCAGTTATAGAAAAGTTTTCTGGGCTCTAATAATCTGATTCAGAATAGGGTAAATACATATACAGGTAGTCCTTGCATAATGTCCACTCATTTAGCTACATTCAGAGTTACAATGACACTGAACTAGGGGTACTTACAATGGGTTCTTGTAGTTGCAGCCATCGCAGCATCTCCACAGTCATCTCACAGTCATGTGATCATGATTCAGGCCCTCAGTGACAGGCTTGCAATTACAGTGTTATCTCAGTCACCATTTGCAACCTTCACTGTCATCTTCCAACAAGCAAAGTCAATGGGGAAGCTGGTAGGCGGTCACAACTGGCATCATTTGAGCATGGGATGCTCAAATGTCCATGCATGGATGACCATGCAGAATTTGCCTGGTGATGACAACTGTGACTTCTGGAACCACTGATGTAAAAGTTGGCACGGTCACATGATGTCACACCTTATGACTGTGAAGCTTAGTGACGGAGTTCCTGCTTCCAATTATTGTCAGCAAATGAGGACTCCCTTCTGGAAGTGGAATTCCACATCATCAAATTAGGAACAGCAATCACACAACACAACTCCATGGCTTCTCATCCTGCTAAAGACGTGCATGCATTAATCTACTTGTGCACACAAGCATCTTCTCTCTCAAACGATGAATTTAATTAGAGAGAAGCCCTTCTCTTCACTAAGATACTTGTCTGCCCATTCCTCTGTGCCCAGATTATCTGAAAAGGTTTGCTTACAATTCTCATGGTTTCTTTCCAGCAACTAGAAACCAGCTTTCACAATGATGCCCCGATTCTTTGAAACGCACTCCCTACTGAGTTGATGCTCCAACCTTCTTCCTTTGTTTTTCAAATACTTCTTTGGGGATAGACTTTTAATGTTGATCATTTGATTTTTTTAATATTCTTTCTTCTGAGGTGGTTTTCCAATTTTATCTTTAATATTGTAAAGTATAGAGAGACCTGGGTGGCTGATAGTCTATAAAATGTGATAAATAAATATGCAATTTACTTAAACAAGGTTCAAACTTTTTAAAAGAGCAAGTGAGATGGAGCAGAGAGACATGCCTATCTATATCCAGTTGGGGTGAGCAAACTTTTGCAAAGCACAGGGGGAAAAATAAGAAACAGTAACCCAAAGAAAATAAATAGAAAAAAGAAACATAGCCCAAATTAGCTTACATCAACCCCATTCTCCAGAATTTTACATTCTTGGAAGGTATCCTTGCTTTCATCCTATGGCTGCATACATTGTCTTTTACCACCGAGGCAGGATAGAAAAAAAGCCTATACAGTAAAATCCATTGTTCTGCATAAGATGTTCAGGACACAGTATTTACACTGCCATAACAGGCTTGAAGAATTGCTGAGTCATTTACATGTTCAGCATTTGGACTCCCAGTATTCAGGAAATAGCTATAGAGCATGTCTTTCACTAAGCTTTTAACTCTTACATCGTTTTAACAAGACTGATTTCAGTTCTGATTTTCAGTGAAATGATCTTGCTGTCATGTTCTATATATTGTGTTGTGCTTTAACTGTTGTCAGTCTCCCTGAGTGCTTCTATAAGCAAAAAGATGGGGTGTGAATTTCTTTTAAATAAAACTTTATTGAATTTCAAAAACTGATAAAATACAGAATAATAAAAAAGAAAAGCTAGAAGAGAAAAAAAGAATCAAAAGTGTAACAAGATAAAAGATATGAAAAAGAATAATTTCCAACTTTCCTCAGTACAGATATATAATAATCTCACTCTCAGTTGAAACCAAAATAAAGGCATACCATGTAAAACATACATAGCAAACAAAAGCAATAACTTATACACAATATTTTTATAATCAGAAGAAATCTCATCATCAAATTCCAAAATCATAGTTTAATTGCTATTGTTTTTAAGCAAGAAATCTAAAAGTGGTTTCCAGATGGAAACAAAGCTAGACAAATAGACAAATTTTTGTTTTTAATCAAAAAGAATAGGCTATCAATTTTAATAACACATTTTAAAAATCAGACATTTTAAACCAGCTCCCAAAAGTCTATTTTAGGAATAAGATACTGTCCTGTGGTTGTATTTCTTCCACCCCCACATTCGTAAAAACCTTCCAACAATGACAATTCTTCACATACCAAGATAGAATTAATAATCTTCCATGGGGTCAGAGAAAAATGTAGCATTTTTTAGGCAGACACTGGCATCTCACCTCCCTGGCCCCTGAAAAGTCAGCAAGTACAAGAGGGCAAAGACTGTAGGAAGAAAGCTGCCTTAGTCTATTCAGGTAGTCCTTTACTCACAACCATCTGTTTAACGACTGTTCACACTTACAACAGCACTGAAAAATGTGACATGCAGCAGGTGCTCACACTTATGACCACTGCAGCATCCCATTGTCACATGATCAAAATTCAGACACTTAACCCTAACTCTAACCAACGTGTATTTTAATGGTTGCAGCATCCCAGAATCACGTGATTGCCATTTGGGACCCTTCCCAACTAGCTCCCAACAAACAAAGTTAAGGGGGGGGGATCCAGATTCTCTCAACAACCACATGATTAACTTAACTGTACTGATTTGCTTAACAACCATGGCAAAAAAGGCTGTAAAACTGAGTGCAACTCACTTAACAACTGTCTTGCTTAGTAATGGAAATTCTGGTCCCAATTGGGTCATAAGTCAAGTACTGTAGCAGCAAAAAAAAACAGGATTCTGATGGCACCTTTTCTGACTCACAAATTTTATTAAAAGACATAAGCTTTTGTGAGCAGCAGCTGGAAATAGCTTATGCCTTTTATTAAAATGTGTCAGTTGGAAAAGATGGCAAAGTGTAAAACAACTACTAAAATGCTGTAATGTTCCAAGCCTTGTGAATTCTTGCAAATTACATTAGAACTGGTGATCCTTTAGCCAGGTCAAATGCAAGCTCCAATTTTATGCTATAAAAATGTACTTGCTGAGGAGCTTTCTCTGTAAAAGAAATACAAGTCGCATTGTATTTACTCTCTCTCTCTCTTTGAATGAGGGCCAAGAATTAATAGCCAGGCATGGTCAATCCAACCGAGTGTTGCCTACAAACTCTGCAGCTTCAGATGTGTTGACTATGCACACAAGTTCCTGTACAGTTGAAGGAATTTTAAAACTTCCTGCTTCCAGGGCTGGCAAGATTCTCTGAACTTAAGCCAACCTTGCATAATAAATTCAGAGATCTAAATCTGAATGTTTTCTATGTATTCAGCATCAGGATCTTATTTTAGAAGCCACAGTGGTGAACAATAACCACATTTTGAAGTTAAATACCTTTATTCTGGAACGTAGGAAAACAGAAAAATCCTTTCCCCCAGGGATAAAGCAATAAAATCAGGGCCATCCTAACAGTAGAAACGATTTCAATTTAGAAAAAATACTATAAAAGCCTAAATAAGATAATTAAATAGGAAAATATTTCCCTTTCTTGAGTACAGATGTCATAATATTTCATTGACAATTGTAATGAGCAGGTAGCATTAACATTTTAATATGGCTGATATAATTCATGTTTTCATTACCATTTGTCAAATATAAACAAGAATATTTTATCAATGTATATTAATATTCTGTACAACTTAAAGCGACCTTATATTTATTAACCTCTTAGAAATCCCATTTCACACTGACATAATTTTCTCATCTTTAAAGGTTCATTTCATTTTATTTATTTATTTAATGGCGGACGGAGCGGGTGTGAAGCGCGGAGCTCCGACCATTCCCTGGGGAAGACTGAGGGGCTGGCTTTATCCTCTTTTTCCTCCTCCTCCCTGTTGTGTGATCTTTCTGGTGCGGACGTCGGCTGCCCGGAGCTGAGCAGGCTCCGGGGGTTGTGTTCTTACGGCCAGCGGCTGTAGCAGGAGAGTTTCCACTGGAATTGCTGACGCATCAGAGGCCTCGCAAGGGCCTCGAGGCCCGGCCTAGAGTGGCAGCGGTCCTGGCCCGGTTCTTTGCGGCGAGTCCGAGGGAGCAGCGGGGCCTGTGAGACAACGCTTGGGAAGGTGCTGGCGGCCGAGGTCTTGGGAGAGCGCCCAGAGGAGCCAGGAGCTTGGCGGGGCAGCAGCGAGAACAGCGAGGCTGCTGCGGGGCTGCGTCCATGACTTGCGCTCAGGCCTGGTCTCGGAGGACGCGGCTGGCCGGATTGAGCTGGGGGCTGTGGGCCAGCGCTCGGTCGGGATCAGCTCTTCGGCGGCCGGACCTTTCCGGTTCGGCTTGGAGCAGTTGGCCTCGGCCTGCGATGGTGGAGGCCTTGAGAGCCGATCCAGCGCCTCTGAGCGCCGAGGCCTTTCGTGCGGCCTGGAGCTCTGTGGCTCTGCGGACTTGAAGACGGCGCGAGGCTCGGAGGACATTTGCCGATGCGGACCCAGTGGAAAGAGGAGGACCATTTGGACTCTTTATTTGGACTGGGTCAGCGAGCCCAGCCTCTTAAGAGGAACTGCGGGCCAGGGTTGGTTCAGGGCTGGCCCGGGTGTGAGCCGGGGCCAGCTGGGAGGCTGAGTTGACGGCTGCCCTTGCCCAGAGTGAGAGCTGGGCAAGGGGTGGCTGGGTGTCCGCCCTCTGGCCTTCGGCGTGAGAGTTGGTCTAGGGGGAGGGCAGTGTGTGGTTGGGGGAGGGTGCGAGGCAGGGGCCCTTGTGCTGAGAGCTTGCTGTAGCGCCGGAGCCCTCTGCCATTACCCCTCCCTGGTTGTCTGGGAGTGTTTCAGTTTGTTGGGGGGGCATAGAGCCCATGCCCGGGAGTAAGGGAGGTATTGGGGTGGAGGGTATTTCTGGTTTGGGGGGTTCTAGGGCAGGAGAAGATATCCAGGTGGTTACGGATAGAGGGTGCAATGGGAGCAGGAGGGCAGGCCATTACAGGACAAGACGCCCCCGGTTAGTATCGGTGGCGTGCTCTGGCCCTCCTCGCTCACGCCCAGTCCCTGGCCAGGATGCCCTTGGCAGCCCTGGGGTCCGGCTGCTGCTGCTGAATGCCAGGTCGGTTAACAACAAGGCTCCTCTGATTAGAGATATCATCGAGGAGGAGCTGGCTGACCTGGCATGCATCACTGAGACCTGGCTGGCTCTTGAGGGGGGTCACCCTCTCAAAAATGTGTCCAACTGGGTTCAAGGTTTTACACCAGTCAAGACCCCAAGGCAGGGAGGGTGGGGTGGCAGTGGTCATTGAGAATTGCTGTTTGCCTCCAGGGGCCTTGCTCCACAAGTCTCTGGTTGTGAGACCCTGTTCTTGAGACTTGGCTCTTGGGATCAGTTGGGACTGTTGCTGCTGTACCAGCCTCCCTGCTGCGTAGCACCCTCCCTGCTTGAAATGACTGAAGCTATCTTAGGGCTAATGGTCTTGGGGGATTTCAACCTGCCCTCCCTGGGTTTGGCCTCGGGTTTGGCTCAGGAGTTCATGGTTTCCATGACAGTCATGGGCCTCTCCCTGATTATTGAGAACCCCACTCGAGACAGTAGACACTCTCTGGACATGATTTTCTTGTCGGAGCAATGGCAACGTGAATTTGAAGGGGAACTTTTGTTGTCCCCCTTGTCATGGTCTGAACATACCCTGGTGTCTTTGAGATTCTCTTATGCCACCCCCCTCTGCAGGGAGGTGAGACCCACACAAGCAGTCCGCCCTTGGTGCCTGATGAACCCAGATGGGTTTCAGAGGGAGCTGGGGGATATTGAGGGTATTGCTGCATGGTCCTGTCGAAGCACTGGTTGCGTCTTGGAATCAGAAGGCGGCCGAAGCTTTGGATAGGATCACGTCTATGCGGCCTCTCTCCACTCAGTGCACTCGGCACCCTCCATGATTCACGGAAGAATTGCAGGGGCTGAAAAGGGTGAAGAGACGCCTGGAGCACCACTGGCAGAAGATGAGGGAAGAATCTGATTGGACACAACTTAGAGCTGTTATTGAAGTCTATCTTGTGGCGATCAGGGCAGCGAAATGGGATTATTTCTCTGCTCTTATTGCATCTGCAGAGTGCTGCCCGTTGGCTCTGTTTAGGGTCACCCACTCCCTTCTAGGTAGGGGGGAGCCGATGGTCCTTCTTCAGGGCTGTGCAGAAGAATTTGCGGAGCACCTGTCAGATAAAGTCGCTTGGATTCGGTCCATTTGGATGCAGGTTGTGAGGTAGAGCCAGTGGAGATGCCGAGGGAGGAGTCTTGCCCAGTAATCTGGGAGCAATTTTGTTATTCCTGAGGAAGTGGACAGGGTCCTCAATGCAGTCAGTGCAACCACTTGCCAGTTAGATCCTTGTCCCTCCTGGTTGGTGAAAGCCTCCAGGGAGGTGACTAGCAGGTGGGTCCATGC